>CABHPP010137010.1:29913-44256 GCA_902168425.1 Peromyscus attwateri | reverse complement strand
GGGCAGGATGGGAGCCTAAATTATAAGTTTTAAGACCTTGGGAAACCAAAGCAAATAGTACCCAAAGCAAAAGAGAGAAATAATTAAATAAATCAGAGCAGAAGTTGAATAAAAATGAGATAAGCAATACGAAGGATTCAACAGTTGGTTTCTTGAGAAGATTACCAAGATTGACAGATGTTCAGCCAAATTAATTAAACAAAAAAAAGGGAAGGCCAAAATTAATGAAAGGGTACAAGAAGGGAGGAGAAGTAGACATCTCAACACAGATGAGATCTAGATCCTAAGAACATACCTCCAGAAGCCAAATTTGAAAGCCCAGAATAAATAGAAGAGTTTCTAAATGTATGCAACCCATCAACATTAAAGTCAAACATGATTTAAAAAAATTAAACAGAGCCAGGCAAGTGGTGATGCATGCCTTTAATCCCAGCACTCGGGAGACACAGGCAGGAGGATCTCTGTGAGTTCGAGACCAGCCTGGTCTATACATAGTGAGTTCCAGGATAGTCAGGACTGGTTCACAGGGAAACACTGTCTTGAAAAACAATTAATTAATTATTAATTAATTAATAAAAACAGATCAGACCAATAGCAAGCAATGAGATCGGATAAGGCAATGAAAACATCCCAATCCAAAAAAAAAGGGGTGACTGCCGTTTTTTTTTTCTAGACTTTTAAAGAAACTTTAAAATATGCTTCTGAAATTACTCGTGGAATGCAACAAGAAAGAATATTTCCAAGTTCTTTTTATGAGCCAGCAATACAATGTTATATACAGCATGCAAACAATGAAATAATTAAACTACAGACCAGTCTCCTTGATGAGCTTATATTCAAAAATTCTCACTAAGTAATTGCAAACTGTCTTCAAGAAAACATCAGTGTCTTCAGAGCATTGTACCCATGATGGAACCTAGTTTTCCTGAGTGAGTGATGAGCACGAGATAAGAACCTTCCTCAGCTGGGCTAGCCCAAGACGGAATCCCTAGAGCAGGGTGGGAGGGTTTGAAGTCTTGCATTTCTAGGAGAAAAGCCTCAGAATATGAGCTGGGGAGTAGGGGCCAGTGTGCTGATGCAGTCTGGTGTCAATTCTCACAGAACTGAGTAAACAGAGGTGGGGAGTGATCCTGGTTCAAACATCACAGATTCTGGCCTTTCTCACTGAATTTATTAAGACTTTCTTTTATTTATTTATTTTTTTCCAAAATGCTGCCTGCCTCTAGGATTTTTTTTCCAGAGCTTTAGGTGGTTGTTTTGTTGTTGTTGTTGTTGTTGTTTTGGTTTTTTTTTTAAATGATTTTTCCACAGTCTCGCCAGGAAGCAGATCAACAAATTTCTAAAAATGCTAGCATGCCAGAAGCCAATCATCTGAGTATTTATTCTTAATAAGAATATAAGAATGGAAGACTGAGCCACAATAGCAGTTTTAATGTATTAAATCATCAAGATCTAACTGTGTTTAAATATACTATTGATGAGCCTGGGAAGAATCAGGCCATTCTGCATGCTTCAGGTTGAAGATAAATTTATATGACACTTGGAGAAGGCGTGACTGAAAATATAAATTATGGAATCATTTACCCTTTTACCTGCACTTCTCCTTCTGCTTCTTGCCTTCAGCTGTATCTGCATATATATCATTATCTTTAAGAACGAATATTGGAAATAATGGACTACCCAAAGCTAAGTAGAGCATGAAGAAATACTTTATGCAGGGATATAAAAAACACTCAAAAACATACTGTTTAAAAGGCACGTAGGAACTTCTTTAAGAAAGGAGGTGATGGGAGGTAGTATATAATGTCTTCGTGGATTTAATGAAGAAAGTCTAGAAAGATGCAAAAGAAATCAGCAAAAGTGATCAATCTGGGGAAGGAGACTTACCTTAGAATACAGGAGATACTCTTTTTTTGTGCATATGTAGTCATCCTGGGGACTGAAGCCAGAGACTTGAGCTTGCAAGGCAAGTACTCTACCTTATGAATCCTTATGATATATCTAACACAGTATTGTGATAAAGACTCATATGTCCCCAAAACAAAGGTGAAACTGGCCTCTTCCCATTTATGCACAACTGCTTTTAACATTGGAAAACCCCATATTTCCTCCTGTTATTTATTATGAATAAAAAGTATAATGATGAAAATGGGGGCACTCAATCCTACTCCCCTGTAGAGACTCAATTACTTCGGTTGATTGGCCTTCTTGGAAGGCACCTCCAAAGTGCTGTTAAGGATGACACGGAACCTCTATATGCAGTAGCCCTTCACAGAAATTCCAAAAACCAAACTAAAACAACAACAGCAAAAATAAAATAAAATAAAAACAACAAAAAACCCCAGACTCCACATAGTCACATTCTTTGGTATTTTTCTTCTTGTATCCACTTTACAGTTTTTCTCCTTTCCACCAGGTGTGAACCTTTCTGGTCCTCTCTACCTTCACAACAGCACAGTCACCATGCCCTCATGCATGCTGCTCTCAAGATGACAGGGGCAACGTTCACATTATTGATCACTAGACATAAAAGCTACAGTGAACATGACCTTTCTATGGGAACTTTAATAATTTCATACAGATACTTCTTGATACGTTGGTTGGGCTACTTCTCAGAATATCTGAAATGGATACATTTTCCCCCAACTTGTGAATTTTGAATCTTCCCACCCATCCACTACTAATTCTTGAATTTCAAAATCCTTTGTAACTTCACCAGTGGGCTTGGGCATGTGATCCAAATGTGGTCTATCAGAGAACCCCATTTCTATAACCACATTGGTGGTATTCATGAAGGGCATGTTACTTGGTCTAGGCCAGTGAGAACATAGGTGATATTGCTGCCACAATTATACAAGGAAAACTTTATTTCTGAGGCTTATTAACCTAAAAGAAGGTAAATCAAGTGCTTCCAGTAGGCAACTTTGTTCCCACACCAAAAGTGTCTGAATGAAAAACTAACAGTAAACTTAGTGTAAGGAAAATACTTTCAAACAGAATGTGTAAAGACCTGAATTCAGATATACTACTTATTCCATCCCTTTATTTTCCAAATTCTATGAAACAAAACATACTTTCCCCCTTTGATCATAAATCAGGTTATATTTAGAATTCTATCAGAGAAAGTTATTCTAAATTACAAAAAGATGAAATTTTTCTTAGCTCTAATGTCATTCTATACACATAGTTCTCTTTATCACACCAGGTTAGTCTCCCTTAAAATTCAAAGAGGCAGTTACTTACCATGGGGTGTTCCAATTCTCTGGAGCATTTAGGGATTTTCAATAGAACAGAACTCTAAGGAAAAATGCAGATTAGAGATAGCAATCTTTACAATCCTTACTTGTCACAAACAGCATCTCTTATGCCTCCACTGTCTTTTTGATGAGTATCCTTTTCAGGTAGACAATATGCCCAGTTCCAATTTTCAAACAAAAAAAAATAAAAAATTTAAAAGTTGTGTTTATCTAAATCCACAGATAAACAGGGAATCTGGAATAAACAGGCATCTAGTTACTCTTTATAACTCTTTATGGCAAGTTTGTTTTGATAAGGATAAACAAATTCTGACAGGTAAGGTGAAACAATAAATTGTTGTTTCCTACTTTTCTAGGGTTCCAGAAATCATGTGGACTTCCTGTCTTACACTTATGGCCTATAAATCTTTCTGGTCTCCTTTTCTTCTGCCATCCTGTCCAAAAACTTTGACAGCCATGTTGTAAATATAAAGATGTTGAACTTGCTTATCAATTTTAAAAATAATTTCCAAAAGGTAATGTTTATAAAATTCTGAGAGAAATCACTTTTGTTTAATGAGAAAAAGAAGTGAATAATTCTTATAAGAATGTAGGCTCCTATAAAATAATGTAATTTACTCAAAACAAAGACACTGTAAGCCCAATAGTGGTGAAGATGAGATAAATGTCCAAGAGATATAAGGCTTGGTCCTGTATCAACCAAAGAGACCAGAGGGTAGGCAAGATGGCTGAGCGATAGCCTTTACTGATCAAGAGGCAGACAGTCAAACCACAATACCCCTTATATTGAAGGAGGTGAGAGAGCTGCTTTGTATATAGAGGGCTCGAACTTAAATATTAGAGGAGGGTGTAGATGGAGAACAAGAATGAGATCCAGAACTCTCCTTACAGGCCTCACTGTCACATTTCAGGGATACAATTGCTACAGCTACATGGAATGCTGAGTACCAGAACCTTGGACATTGCTGTCCCCAAGTCCAGAAACCTTGTCCGATAGGATTGCCTAAAAATGGTTGTTGTGCTCTGATGACTCCTATCAAGTGTTGCTGTCTTCTGAAGTGAGTGTTGCTATCAGGCTGTTCTGTCCTAAGTTACTCCATATTGTCTGAAAGCAAGGCTTCTGAGCCTGTTTTTCCTGGATATACCACCTTACAAGCAGCTTTTTGATAACAGAGGATGACTCTACACCTGCAACATCAGCCATCATGGAAGGAGGAAGGTTTCCTCAATTAAATTTATCAGAGTAAACTGGGACTGTAGAGAGGCACATAGGTAAATTAAAATTATATCAGGAAACCCAGACCCAAGCACTAATGTGACAGAGAGAAGAGTGCAACTGCCTCATGTGGACTCAGTAAAGAGGTGGACACCTAACAGTTCAGCGGTAACTGTCCTAACAACTGGTCATCTGACAATTGGGTTGTATATATCAAGGGAGCAACAGTCTGAGCTCTCCTGTTTGTCCTCACTGTTGATTCAATCTTCTTGAATCGCCATCTGCCCATGTTCCTGTTTTTCTATCTGGATCTGATATCTCTCTGACTATTCATTTGTCTGGTACTTGTCTTGCTCTTGACTTCTGTAGCTGCATTCAGCTGTACAGTTCAACTCTCACCTTCTACCCATCACAGCTGCTATAGTGCCTCTCCAGAGATCTCCACCTGGTTTGTTATCATCCCCAGACTAGCTTGCACTTCTGCCTTTTCAAACTCCCTCAACCCCTAACCCTGGCCTCTAAGAAATCTATAGCCTCCTTAACCTTTAGTAACATAAGTATGTGATATGTAATGTGTAATCTGAGAGTTCATAAGTAATAAATATTGGAATAGAAGACCTTGTGTTTTCCTCAGAGCTATATGGAAAAATATGAGTATGTGGCAAATTGCTGACAATGAAAACTCCTTACCTTGTTAATGTATTGTCAGGCAGTAAATTCTGAAAAGAAATTTTGAAAAGAAATGAAGTGATCATGTTTCTGGCAGAGCCCATTTATGACATAATTGTCGAAGACTGTTCCAGACTGGGGGTGTCTATGATACATGTATCTATCTCAGCTGCAAGGAAACTGGGAAATAAACTTGGATTCTACATTTAGGATTAAGGACACACACCAAACTTGAGATAAATTTATCAGATAAAGAAAGGAATGCTATTAAAAGTTTCCTGGCATCTTCTACATCTACACATGTCTACAACATACACTAGAGAAATACAAAGATGTTTGAAGATTGTTAGGAAACATTCTTTTGATGGGGGACATGGCAGGGAAGCTTAAAGACAATGACTTTGTGAACAATCATATTAATCATAGATTAGACAGAAAAGCCATGCTTCCTGTTTCCCGTTATCCTAAATTTTTGCAAAAGGCCCAGACATCCCTGAGCTCTCTACATCCTGTACAGCAATAGTAAATGAATTAACTTTTCATGGGGAGACATAAGAAAATGTCTAATCAACCCAGGTAGGGAACACATGAAAGACCAATGTACAAATTTAACTGAAGTCTAGGTTGGTGAACCAGTTAGTTTTGGGGGGGTTACTCACAGAGCACAGATATAAGGTTACTTATAGGAGTATGGATAGCAACAAAATAGCTGTATGACCAAAAAGTCACACCCCCATCATAGATGAGAGTCTCATAAAAAATAGATCATGGAACCTCACTTTCCTTTAACCTTCCATTTCATAAACACTCTAGCATTTCTTAAGATCTCTTGCAATTGGGACTGGGGACAGAAGAGAGTAATGTCTGAAATCTTAGGTGAGGGTACTGGGATCCCTTTCTCCCTCTTCCTACTGAAGAATGTTAGCACCTCCACTATGATGATCATAAACTTATCACTATTGTTCTGCTCAACTAGTTACCATGACTACAGATTCAAAGTAATCTCTACTCCAAAATAATGAGACGATAATATTATATCTGGAGAGGAAAAGCCATACTGCATCATTCCACTTCTTCCCTCTAACTCCTCCATTCTTTCTACTCCTTTGTCGATTGCAATGTTCTCTGAGACTTGGAAGGGGTGACATGTGCAAGATTATTTTCTGAACACTAGAGTTGTCATGCTGAGCGAAGCAAGTATAAGGAATAGTTTAGCAACCTGGAACTCCACTTGGCTTATGCTTATGTTATTCTCACTCCTGTCTTCTAATGATGCATTAAATATGCACATATTTACCTGCATAAAATATGCACATATACCCCTCTCTGAACTATGTATCTAGCATCCTATTATCAACTTAGGACTCCCACCTGCATCAAGCTGTACAAATACTTCTGCCTGAACGAAGAAATGTTTCTTCTACCCTTAATGACCATCATAATTAAATGGATTATATCCAATTATACTCTACTTATGTTGGGGAACAGAAGAAATGGGATTGACCTGGCCTGGGTTGATTGTGGGTACATGCTCAAGAGGCAAACTCTGTCCTCAAAGTAAACTCTTAGGGGAAAACACTTATTTACCATCTTGTGCTTATGCATAATTGGGTATTAAACTACTAAATCAGATGCATTGTGAAAAGGGACATGTGTAGAAGAAAAGGGGTTATAAAACTTAGTCTACCAATCAAGAGAAAGGGCCACACATGCAATGCCCTTAGCACCCACACACCTCCTTGTTTAGAGCCCCATAAATAGAAGCCCCAAACAATAACCCACACTCATGTGGCCTACTATCACTCTTGACAGTGTATCTGACTTGAACTACTGATTGGCTTTGAATAAACTTACCTTGCTACTTTGGAAATCTGTGTGAGATTTTATTTCAATTAGGTGAGTACTTGAATACTTGATAACTTGAAAACAAACAAATAGCCCAGACCCAAACCTGTCAGGTCCAAAGGAAACTCTATTTCCCCAAATTCCAAAAGATAGAAAGGACAAATGTTTATCAGCACATGCTGGCCTCTAGGATCCTTCAGTATCAAAAAGTACTTGTCACATTTCCAAGTTCATGTTAATATCCTAGCTCTTTTCACCTCCTCCCCTAACTAAACACCCCAGCTCATGGGTCAGCTACTACCACTCCCCTACTCATTCTCCTTATAACCCTGCAATTTTTGTTATGCTCACTCTCTTTGGCTTTCCTCTCTGCCTTCCTCCTCCCCTTTTCTCTGCTCTCCTGTGATGTCCCTCTTTCTATCACCTACACACACACACACACACACACACACACACACACACACACACACTCCTGCTTCACTCATAGCCAGGTCTTGGCCAGACTTGCTGGCCATGTTCAGTCTACTATTTTCTGTTGCTGCTTTGGACTCTTCCAGGTGCCTCTGGCTATTTCTTTCATATCTACAATAAAAATACTTCCTCTTAACTATATTGTGGAGCAGTCATGTTACCAGTTCATACACAATCATAACAATAATAATACCACCACAGTCATCATTCTTCTTGGCAATTTGACCAATTATGAGTCTCGTCATCAGGTGTCATGGCCTACTGCAAGAATTTTTTCTTCACAATCAATGCCAACAGTCTGTGGGCATAAACACAAATATTTATAAATTTGATGGATATATCATAGCCTTTAAAGAAATGATAGCATCTGCTTCCCCACTGAAAATGACCTCTCTAGCTACAGGTTTTTGTGCTGGATAATAGAACCAGAAAACAATCCCTCCTGTGAACCAGTCCTTAAATCCAGTCAGAAAGATATTGGTTGCAACCATAGCAGTTGCATGACCATTGCACCAGTGGGCACAGATTACCTGGCATATTGTGAGTGTCACATATAGGGTTCATAACAAGAGTAGAACTTGGTGATGATTATCTGCCAGCATCCTGTAGGGTACATCTTCTGGCATCATGAAAGCTTGCCAGTGAGGACGGAGCTTCCAATTCAATTTCAGCTTGATTTCTCAGTGTTTTTTTCTTAACCAGTGAATGTGGTATCTTCAGCTACAGTCTTACCATCAATGTTCTGACAATACAGCCAAAAGCAGTGGCAATACACATGTGGGGGTCTTGTTGACCAACAACTCATGGGGAGACAGTCACTCTTGGCACTGGGATGTTCATTTAACAGCTTTGCTTTTCCTTACCCATTTAAGACACTTTATTTTAAATTCACTAGTTGCTGTTTTCCTAATGGGAGACACTTGGAAGTTAGTATTTACCTTAATTGGCTTTATGTTGCTATGATAAAACACTAACCAAAACCAAATTGAGGAGAAAGAGGTATATTTGGCTAACAGATCGTTGTCTATCTTCAAGGGAAACCAAAGTCAGAGTCCAAGACATGAATCTGGGTGCAGTAACTGAAGCAGAAAGCACGGAGGAATATTTCTTACTGGCGTCATTCCTGATTCTGCTCAGTGAGTTTCCTTAAACAACCTAGGACTACTGCCCAGGAGGGACACTTGCCCATAATGGACAAGGCAATCCTCCATCAATTAACAATTAAGAAAATGCTCTGAAAAATCCCTCAAGCCAATCTGATGGAGGCAATTTCTCAATTGAGGTTTCCTCATCCCAGGTGTTTCAGATTAACAACCAATAAACACCACAATGGTGTATCACCCATGTGGTAAAACATGTTTGGTAGAAGGTGGGAAGGAACTTTGAAGAAGCGCTGCTGCCCATTCCAAACAAGTGCAAATTGGACTCCGGAGTCAGTAGCTAAGGAGATAACAAGGGAAAACCTTAACAATGTCTAATAAAGCATGAAAACACCCTGTCACTTCTATCATTCCTTCACAAGAGTAACTTGGGGTACAGCAGCAGAGATGAGAGTCAGTACTTCTTTATTTTTTTATTTAGCTTTATATAATCCATAATCACTTTTCATGATCCATTTTTCTTGATTATCCTAGGATAGTGCCATGGGCCACTATGAACCTCCCCACCCCTAATAGGTGCAGGGAGGCTGTTTCAAGCTCCTTGGCCTCACTTGGTCTACTGTACCTTTCACACAGGCTAGCTACCCACGTCAGATAGTTTCTAGGCCAGCAAGGAGGTTACAGCCACTGCCACTGACCCTTTCTCAGACATTGTGTTTGAAGGCATCCCTGACAGAACAAGTAATCTTTACACCCAGTATATTTTTTTAGGAGACAGTTTGTCCCTCCAGTTTTCTCTGGAGTGGTAACTGACCACTCACAGTGTTCTAGAACTAATATTAATATGCCTTCCCAGTGAGAAATCACTCTGTGTCACTCTGTTCTTTAATACAGCTCACTTCTAGCTCTGGCTAATGCTCAGAGAAAAGCCAGCCATGAAGAGAAGATTTTGCTAACTTAGGTACACCTTAGGCTTATGCATTCCATAAACACTATTATCTTTAAATCTCTTTCATGTCCCAGACCCAGATTACACTTTGAACAATTTAAATAGAGACAAAAGACTGCAAGTCTGATCATTTGGGCAAATGGGAGATTTATACAGCAAAGATATTACCACATTAATTCTTATGCACATCAGTGTTGTTCTTCTTAAATAGTTATCACCCAGGTTGAGCTTGCCTACCTGACAGAAGTATGGTTCTCTTAATGACAGCACAAGGGACTTAATGGCAGGTGAGAACTTAATGGTCTTGAGCTGCCCTTAGAGGAATGTTCTTTGATATAGGGAAAGGCCTAATGGCCAGTTTTAAGTCAAGAGTTTTCTTGTTTGCTTTGGGAATGGAGCCTAATTGGAGGTCAATCTTGGTGAACAAATATTAGCATCCTTAGTTTCCCTTATCTGTAACAGAGCTCATTAGTATACTAGTTATCTTTAGGGTCTTTTGGAGGCAGCACTCCCTTATCTAAATTCTACTTTCTGTGACTTAGTGTCTCCTAAGCAAATCTATTAGTGAGTCCTTTTAAAGCATCAATTCCATCACAAATAGATGATCACATTTGTGTCTTTTCATAATACCTGAATTCTCTTAGTACAAATGAAAATCCAAAGTACAGCAGTTGTGTTGACAGCAATTTTCCAAGTACTTTTGATTACCTTAGTAGCTAGCTAAGGCACACAGGAGACATTACTTCGTTTAGTCCAGTCTTAACTCTCAGATCTCATGCATTCCACAATCTCACACACACACATGTGCATGCATACACACACACACACACACACACACACACACACACACACACACACACACGTGGGAGAGAGTTAAAGAGTCACAAGCAGAGTTCAGAGTTTCAAAGATGCAGAGGCAGAAGCAGGATGCTGATAGGAATGTAAGGAGAGTCTTGTGGGAATCAGATAATGAGCCCTATTGCATGTCTGCTGAGAGATGTGCTATAGAGTTACATTACAAGGTCAGAGATTTTAGATGAAATTTGGTGTTGAGTCAAGCTAAAGGAGAGATGTGCAAGATCACAGAAACTGTAAAGGTGAATGGTCTGCTGGGTCTAGATGGATGGACATCTTCTACCGAAGCAGACACATGGACAGCAGGTCTGGCCAGAGGATGCTGGCATATGGATATGTAGAAAGTAAGCCGCATTAGGTGAGGACTGAGCTGAGATGAAGCCCCCCCCCCAAGTAAAGCTGAAAGTTCTCTGCCTGGTGTTCTTTAGAAATAAATAACATGTGATCAGATGACAAGTCTGTAGTAACTAATGCCATAACCTTGATAGATGTCCTTTATTCTGGTGAAGGTGTCTCACCCTCCTCTCCATTCAGTATCTCAAAGACGTTCGTGAGCCTTGTTTTTTTGGTTTTATTTTAATGCTTCCCTGTTATTATTCAGTCCCAATTTACTTTGATAAGTTTATAGAATGGTACATTTTCTACTTTAACAAATAACTCACTTTGTGCCTCAATTAGAGAGTCCAGAAATATATTTGCATTTCCACCAAGGTGCAAAATCATCCTCTAGGATTGCACTCAAAATGGAGTTAAACTCAGCTTTCAAGTCTTTTAGGGCAAGGCATAATCTTAAAAACAATCACTGTTTTGTACAGTATGGAGTAACATCAGGCAGAACACCACAGGATCTCAATAATCAGATCACTTGTAATTGTGGAGAGAGGAGACTGAAGCAAGAGGAAGTCATGGCTGGAATCCAAGGTCAGGTTCCTGTAATACTGCCTTCTTCTATCTACCAGGGAGTGTCAATAGCTCCATTACCACTCTACAGAAGTAGCTATTACTGTATTGTTCTACTCAATTAGTTGCCATGGTTACTAGACCAAGGTAATTTCTACTCCAAAATAGTGATGATCATTTTATACCTGGAGGGAAAAATCTATGCTTCTACAGGACTAATGATGATCTTAGAAACTCTCAAAGTAGTTTTATAGAGATAATAATATTAACATTTTAAGTTGCCACACCACAGTCTCAAACTTTGCACAAATATGGGTATTGTCTTGAGAACACTACTCCAGAAACAATATGCTTTTTCAAATATGCTTGTGTCTTTCCACAGTGTCATAATTTATTATTGAATTAGAATAAATTCACAAGGTACAGCATTTTTAAAGGTAGAAATTTGTCTGATAACCCTGCTTCTGTGGTCATATGACCAAGGTGAACAGTTTCTTCTCTTCCAATCTTGATTATTAATATTAACTCTCATTTTACATGTCAAACATTAGACAGTAAATAGATCTACCTATAAATAGATACACATATGTGTATGTGTGGATATCAGAATGGATACAAAAGATTCAAGTTTCAAGAAGTTTCAACGGTAGACTGATAGAAATATAAACAGAGGCAGCATCAATAAGTATAATGAAAGCAGTGTGCCAGAAACATAAGTGTATACATTTGTAGTTTTTCACAATATCAGAACATATTTTATAACAATAAATTCACAAGTTACAAGTGATTTTACTTCCAACAATTTCCCAGATATTATCACCTACCTCAGCAATATGGCTGATATGAATTTAGGGTCTTTTATTCCAATCTCAGTTACTAGGATGAATTCTCATATCATATTTTATATATCACACAGTAAGTAATTGTAATATAGCTTGTAGATGTAACCTACCGCCTTATTAAATAAGAAACACAGAGCCAATGTAAAGGTGAAAGCCCAAGAGGTCAGAGCCAGAAGCTTACCCGCTTTCCGCTAGCTAGCTTCTTCCGCCAAGAGAGCTCTCCGAAAAGGGAGTTACTTCCTGTGCGTCTGATTTATAAAGAGTTCTGGTTCTTCCTTCTCATTGGTTATAAACACAACTACGTGGCTGTCTCGTCACTGCCTCTCTGTCCAGACCTCCCACGTTTTCTATGGTTGGTATTGAGATCAAGGGCGTGTGTCACCAATGCTAGCTGTATCCTTGAACACACAGAGATCCACCTAGCTCTGCTTACCAAGTGCTGGGATTAAAGGCGTGCACCACCACCGCCCTGGCTTTCGCTATGGCTTGCTAATAGCTCTGACCCCTAAGCAACTTTATTTATTAACATACAAAGAAAATCACATTTCAGTACAAATAGAATACCACTATAATAGCTATGTAAATTGTGGTTCTCTGAGCCATGATGAGAATTTGATGGTGATATATTGTTGAGGGCTGAGTTCCAAGGTCTCTTACTTTCTACATAATGTGGGTCTTTGTATTTGTTCCCATTTGTTGTAGAAGAAAGCTTCTCTAATGATGGCTGAGCAAGGCACTGAAATATGAGTATAGCAGAATGCCATTAAGAGTCATTTTATTGTTATGTTTTTTGTTTGTTTGTTTTAATTTTTTGAGCAGTAAGCAATATTTGGTTTTACCATTTTACCCTAGGTCCTTGGGCACTCTGGATCAGGTTCTTGGTCACTCCAACAGTTTCAGGTACAGGTCCCATCTCTAGGAGTGGGCCTTAAGTCAAAGCAGCTATTGGTTGGTTACTCTTACATACATTTTCATTGCCCTAGCATATCTTGCAGGAAAGGCACCATTGTAGGTCAAAGAGATTGTGCCCGGATTGGTGTTTATGTTTTTCTTTTGGTAGCGTGTACAGTACCTTCCTATACCAAAGACACTAGAATGTAGGGGTGACGGGTCTAAGGCTCTATGTAGGCACCAGATCAATTTCTCCATGTTCAATGAGTTGTGTAGGTGCTGTCTTCAACAAAGGGGCTTTGCAGTCAATTTGTAGAGAGCAACCTAGAGTCTTGGATATAGCCTCGGTTGTCTGGGGTTTCCCATGGGACCTCTTTATCCAACAACTCAGTTAGATATAATCCAGTCCTGGTACTGGAATTGAAATTAAGTTTAAGACCCAGAGGGATAGACGATACCAAGAAAAAAAAAGGCCCTCTAAATCAACATGATTAGGGTACATAAGATGGCACAGAGACTGAGGCCACATGTGCAGGGCCTGCAGGGGTCTGCACCAGACGGGACTCCAGATCTGGAAGGAGAAGTGAACACCTGTCCCCATCCCTTACCCAGAAGCAATCTCCAACTGATAACCACTTGCAAATGAAAATTCAGTTTTCTCCAAGGAAGTCTCACTGAGGAAACAGACTGTTCTTAAGGGCAGGCTGCATGTGTAGCAGTAGACAGCCAACAGAAGATGAACTCATTTGCACCTTTGGAGGTTCCTTGTATCATAATGCTGTGTCAGGGTTTTTACTGTTTTCATTTTTCTTTTATTTATTTTTATGCTTTTTCTTCTCTCTTTTTACCCTACAAGTCCTTTGTGTATATAATATGGATTCTAATTTATGAGATTTTTTATGAGATTCCTGAATGTGCGAATGAGTTGGTCTCTGTTTCTTGTGCTTTTCTTGAGCATTTTTTTTCTTTCTGTTTGTTTGTTTTGTCCAATTCTCGGGTATTAGTTTGTGTTTTATCTTATTGTATTTTATTATTATCCCTTAGAAGCCTGTTTGTTTTCTAATGAGAGACAGGAAGGGGTGGATCTTGATGGGAAAAGAGGAGGGGAGGAGCTAGGAGGAGTGGAGGAAGGGAAAACTGTATGTATATGTGAGGAGAAAAATCTGTTTGCAGTAAAAGGGAAAAATGTGTAATGTGAATTAAAAGTGAACGCAATAGCTAGGTGGTGGTGGCACACGCCTTTAATCCCAGCACTAAGGAGGCTGGAGCAGGCAGATCTCGGTGAGTTCAAGGCCAGTCTGGTCTACAGAGTGAGATCCAGGACAGCCAGGGCTGCACAGAGAAACCT
>CABHPP010137010.1:0-29813 GCA_902168425.1 Peromyscus attwateri | reverse complement strand
TATATATACTGATTATGGTTCACCTCCCTCTACTCCCACTATCATCAAGAAGATAGGATGCAAAATCCATATAGCAATGTCAAACACAGTGAGAAAGAAACCACAGAAACAATTCTATTCACAAGAGTCTTTCGAAAATTTGAAGTAAACCAACCAAGGTGGTGAAGAAAGAAAATCTACTCTAGTTTCTTCTGACATCCCCTCCCCATCCAGATACACCCTTTTTCTGTGTCCCATTAGAAAACAAACAGGCTTCTAAGGGATAATAATAAAATATAATTCATAAGATAAAACAAAACAAAACACTTCAAAATCGGACAAAACGAAAGAAGGAAAAGAGCTCAACAAAGGGCACAGGAAACAGCTAGAGAGGCAGAAATCCACTTGTTAGCACAGTCAAGAATCCCAGAAAAACGCTGAACTGGAACCCACAATGTATATGCACAGGGCCTATGGGGGGGGGGGGAGAATAAATAAAAATAAAAACTAAAAAAAGAGATAAAATTTGTGAAAAGAAAAGGACCTGACACAATATTATGAGTCAAGGAACCTTCAAAGCTGCCTTTGAGTTCATTGAGTCTATTGTGGGGCATGGGGCCTACCCTTAAAAGTGCTTTCTTGCCAGGCAGTGATGGCACATGCCTTTAATTCCAGCACTCTGGAGGCAGAGCCAGGTGGATCTCTGTGTGTTCGAGGCCAGCCTGGTCTACAGAGTGAGATCCAGGACAGGCACCAAAACTACACAGAGAAACCCTATCTCAAAAAAAAAAAAAAAAGAAAAGTGTTTCTTTCCCAGTGAGACTCCCTTGCAGAAAACTAAATTTTGTTTTGCAAGTGGTTTTCATTTGGAGGTAGCTTCTGGGTTTGGTGTGGGTGCTTGTGCCCAATTATCCTCTAAGGACAGGGACCCTGATGCTGTGGAATATTCCTTTACACTGTGTGAATATATGTCACTATGATTGGTTTAATAAACAAGCTGACTGGCCAATAGTTGATCAGGATAAAGTTAGACAGGAAAGCCAACCTGAGAACGATAGGAAGGGTGGAGTCAGGAGTCATCAGCCAGAGGCAGAGGGAACAGGAGATGGGATGTACCATGCTAATAAAGGTACTGCCACATGGCAGAGCATAAAAAAGGAATATGGGTTAACTTAAAATGTAAGAGCTAGTTAGTAACAAGCCTGAGCTATTGGCCGATCATTTACCATTTATATTAAGTCTCTGGGTCAGTTATTTGGGAAGCAGCTGCCAATTATTTGGAAGCAGACAGTTGGGACACAAAAACTGCCTACACTCAGATGCATGCAGGCCCTGTGTATATTGCCTCAGTCTCTGAGTTCATGTGTGCTTAAGTCCTGTTGTGTTTAGAAAGTCTTGTTTCCTTGGTGTCCTCCATCCACTATGGCTCTTACACTCTTTCTGCCTCCTCTTCTGCATACAAGCCCTGAGGGAAGGGATTTGATGGAGACATTCCATTTAGGACTGTGTGTTCCAAGGTATCTCACTCTCTGTCTATTGTCCAGCTGTGGGTCTCTGTATTTTTTCCCCATTTACACAAGAAGTTTCTCTGATGATGACTGAGCAAGGCACTGATCTATGTGTATAGCAAAATGTCATTAGGAGTCACTTTATTACAATGTTCTTTTAGTAAAACAGTAGTATTTGGTTTTACCCTAGGTCTCAGGCTCTTGATCAAGCAGCATCAGGCATGGGTTCTATCTTGTGGAGGCAGATTAGATACTGGTTGGTTATTCCCATAAGCTATGTTCCTCCCATTGCCCTCCCATATCTTCCAGGTAGGACACTATTGTAGATTGAAGGGTTTGTAGCTGGGTTGGTGTTTACATTTTTCCTTCAGTAGCATGCAGAGTAATTTCCTGTACCAAAAGCACTAGTCTGTAGGGGTGAAAGTTCTACATAGGCACCAACTCAACTACTTCATGTTCAGTGAGTTGTGTAGATGCTATCTTCAGCAATACGGCCTGGCAGTCAGTTTGTGGAGAGCAACCTATAGCCTTGGCAATAGCTTGGGCTGTTTTTGGGTTCCCATAGGATCCCTTTGGCCAACAAATCAATTAGATGTAAACCATTCACAGTACTAGCAGTTTCAATTGGTGATGAGAGATGTCTGATTGGAGCTCTGTCTCCCCAATATTCGGCAATTCCATTTAGATAGCCTTCATATGTGCATATATTTTAGGGAGTTTCCATTAATTATGCTTCTACACTACTCCTCAGATGGTCCTTAATTTTGGCTCTCTCTCTCTCTCCCTGTGTTCCCTTATCCCTGCTTGATCCTCCCATTCCAGCATTCCCCCAGTCCATTCATAACAATCTATTCTATTTTCCTTCCCTAGGAGACCTCTGTCCCCACTAACCCCTTACTCTACACCTAATCTCTGTGATTCTATGGATTATACCTTGCTTAACATTGACTTCACAGCTCATATCTACCTATAAATGAATTCATATATTTGTCTTTATTAGTCTAATTTACCTCACTTAGGATGATATTTTCTAGTGCTATACATTCACTTGCTGACACTGACACTTTCACTATTGAATATAATTTTATCCACCATCATAAACAAAACAAAAAAATCCATGACAAAGATACAGCAAAAAAACCCAAAAAACCATTATATCTTCTTTCAAACCCACGTCTAGTCCCTGAATTCAGTCTTTTCTCATCCCCTGCTACAGTGATTCTCAACCTTCCTAATGCTTCAACCCTTTAATTCAGTTCCTCGTGTTGTGGTGACCCCCAACCATAAAATTATTTTCATTGTTACTTCATAATTGTAATTTTGCTGCTGTGATGAATCATAATGCAAATATCTGATATGTAAACCCCGAAGGGGTCATGATCCACAAGTTGAGAACCATTGCCCTAGTACTTATCCATTCTCGTTTACCTTTCTGCATGTTGCACTGTATTTGTATATTCATTTGTTTACATATGTACACATATTGGCTAGGTTCCACACATGAGTGAAAATAAACAGAATAATTTATGGCTTATAAAATTTCTAGGAGTAATGGATTTGTTAATTAGCCTGATTGAGTCATTTTATACAATAAGCATATATCAAAACATTACATTGATAAATGTATACTCACACATGTATAAAATATGTATGACTATCATTTTCAGATAAAAATAAAGTTTTAAAAATATTCTTTCTTCAGATGCTATAAAGCATAAGATAACTGGGTATGATATGATGTCTGACCCATGAATTATCACTATGCCCCTGCTAGATTATCATATAGATTTACTTATATTAAATAGTCTCACAATAATTAGTCTTTATTTCCACTCAACTATCATGTTACATGAACAAACTCTATGAATAGTCCTTTTTATTCTGCTTCTCTTATACATCCAAATGGGAAAAATTCAATATTTTTAACCCAAGATAGAAACTTTCTAGATTATTCCTCCAAGAGACAAAGGAACACTGAGTTCTGTGAGCTGGTTGAAAAAGACTGATTATGGAACTCAGTTTCTGAATAAAGAATTGCCCAAATTTTTGTTACAGTAATATAAAATAATTAGAAAATGTCTTACTCCACACAACTTTTTGTTGAAAAAATATTTTGTTATGCACAGCATTTAAATGTAATGGACCATCAGACATCAATGTGCTAATAAAATAGCATTAGAATTTTTCAGAAGTACCAGCATTGCATCAGGCTTTTTCGTTCACAAAGAGGTTGTCTTTGGGTCATCCCTGGTTCCCTGATTGTCCCACACCCCACTGTCTGTCAATAAACAGCCCTATGTCCTCTGGCTCTTATCATTGCTCTCCAGTTTCCTATGAAAGTTTATCTGCTATCAAGTCTGAGTATAATCCTTCAAACTGTTCCCTAAATCTTACTCTTCTTAGCAACTTCACAGCATCCTTCCTGTCAGCGCCCATAATAGTCCTCCACCACTTTAGTTTTCTTCACAAATAAATAGGAAGAAATCTCTCTTTCCTCTGATTGTTCAAAACTCGAGCTTGCAGGGTCTTCAAGTCATTCTTTATAAGAAGCCTATTTATTTTCTTTTTTAAAAAAATATTTTTTTTTATTTTTTTAAACTAGAGTATGGCTTGCTGTGATGGTGTAGTAGTACTGTGCATTGTGGCTGCAGCAACCTCAGTTCAAATCTGAATCTCTGCACCATTGTCCTTCTGCCTGGAGATCTTGTGTTAGGGCTGGAGGGATAGCTCAGCTGTTAAAGGCTAAGCTCACAACCAAAAAAAAAAGAAAAAAAAAACACATAAGAAGTGTGCTTATTTTCATTCCCACTCTGCCATCACCTGGATCCACGAGATTTTTATACTTCTCTCTCCAGGGCAATTTTTCTCACTAAGCAGTTACTCCATTATTTCTGATAAAATGAACACACGTCAGCCTTATCGTTTCTTTCACGGATATGCAGAAATCTAGCCAAACTTTTATTGAAATCATCTCCTGGAAGGTGATCAAAACACAATTCGGTGTATTTTTCTCTCCATGTTGTGAATATTTCCCAACTTCGCATTGTGATTTCTTTCATGTAGACTTTAAAAAGGCTGTATTTTTCAGAGTCCTGCCCTGGTTCTGTTCTGCTCACTGTGTTCGATCTGCAGGTGACACCATCTAGTCCAATTGTTTCGATTGAAGTGATTCCATGAAAGCCCAGATTTACTTTGCAATCCAAATGGCTCCGAGGGTGCTTTCCTCGCAGGACTCTGGAACTTCCATTCTAGGGATGTTTATGCTCCATATAGTTCTTAGGGCTTTTCAATCAGTGAAACCCAAACCATGCCCCACACCTTCTCTATCAGTGCAATCAGTGCACTGTGTAATCCAGAACACAAGATGTAATTCTTTCTTCCCCTTACCCTTCACAGTCTCACCAAGTGCTGTAGAATCGGCCCACAAAAGTCTCTCAGTTCTGTCGGATGGTTCTCACCCGAACGGTTCCAGTGCTTTGTACCCTTGATGTTTACTTTAACCACTTACTTCTGCTCTTTGCCCCGGCTTGCCCACCATTAATATAACCCCTATGATATTATCAACAGGAACTTTGTGAAATGCAAAGTCAGTCATGCTGCATTTCTATATCTCCAGCTTCAAAAGAACGGATTTGCTTCTTCTAGTCGCCAAAATCAAATAACTCCCCCTGAACGCTGGCCACCAGTGCAGAACCGCCAGTCTCTGCAGCATCGTCTCTCATTACACTTGCCCTACAACCTAAGCTTTATCAGAGTGAAATGCACCCGACAAATATTGACATTCCAGCCATACTGAAATGCATGCTCTGAGTCTCTGAGAACTCAGGCTTGTTTAAACAGTTGCACCTCAGCACAGCCTCTTCACTTGATTCAGCTAGAGCATCACCCATGTGCAAAGACTGAGCACAGTCTCCTGATGTTCATCCTCAAAACACATTGAGGCAATCTTAGCTACTGGATCTTGTTAATTATTGTGATTGATCATTACTTTGTTTACCTGTGTTCTTTAGGCAGATATATTCAGCTTTCCCTAAGGTCATGGGCAGTGTCTTCCTCACCTCCCTGTTACCTTTTGAGATGGTGGGCACGTACCACATACTTCATTTGTGATGAATGAAATAATTCAAGTACTATTTATTAATATTCTTTTATGCTAACCATGTGATGAAAAGATGCATATGTTCTTTCTTAAATCTATAAGTGCTTAATTTTGTATAAGTGTACTAGTTAATTTTCTCAGTACTATGACAAAAATACCAGACAGAAGCAACTAAAGGGACTGACAAGATAGCAGCTTAGTGGGTACAAGGCTTGCTGTGCAAGGATGAGGACCTGAGTTTAAATCCCAGCACTCATATAAAACATAGGGCATGGAGGCATGCACTGTGGTGAGCGGAGACAGCTGTAGCTTGTTGCTGCAGTTCTAGGTCCAGGTTCAGTGAGAGACCCTGCCTCAAGAGAATAAGATGGAAAGTGAGAGAGAAAGATACCAGATGCCCTCTTCTGAACTTCATGTTTGGGAGTGGATACACGCACTCACACAAAAATTAGCATGCATTCTCTCTCTCTCTCTCTCTCTCTCTCTCTCTCTCTCTCTCTCTCTCTCACACACACACACACACACACACACACACACACACACACACACAGAACAACTCATTTAAAAAAGGGAGACTTTAGTTAGGCTTACAGTTGGAGGAGATACATTCAGTTCATCACAATAAGGAAAGCATGGTCGCAGGAGGCAGCTAGTCACATTTCGTTTGAAATTAAGAAGTACAGATCAATGCTGGTGTTCAGTTTGCTTTCTCCTTTACATTCAGTCCTTGGCTCCAGCCCATGGAATGGTGTCATCTACATTTAGAGTAGGTCTTTCAACCCAAAAAACTCGATCTAGAAACTCACCCACAGATGTGCCCTGAGGTCCCTTAGGTGACTGTAAATCCCATCAAATTGACAACCCATATTAAGCATCTCAATAAGAATATAACCCAAAAATAAATCAGGAATTTTTCCTTATTACAAATGTTAACATTTTTTGTTCATAATTTTGCAGGCTTGCTTCATAACTTTGCATACCCAAGTTCATATATACTAAATAAATTTTTTTCCTTGCATAAAAATAAAAAATGCCGGTTTAGCAAACAAACACCAATTTTCAAATTGTTAAAAATTTCAAAGTGGGGGGCTGGAGAGATGACTCAGCAGCTAAGAGCACTGGATGTTCTTACAGGGAACCTGGGTTCAATTCCCAACACTCACAACTGCCTTTAACTCCAGTTCCAAGGGATTCTACACCCTCACACAGACATAATGCAGGCAAACCATCAATGCATGTAAGATTTTTGAAACATGCTTTTTTTGAGCATGAAAGATTGCTATAACTAGGCACACATAATTGAGGCATTGTATATAAATAGATATTCCATTTACATTTAAGGAATTATGGTTCTGTGGCAAATACTTTTCTTTGGAGACCAGGTCTATACATTACAAGTAGAATGAATGCTTAGCATGTACAGGGCACTTAGTTTAATCTTCAGTACCAAAATGATAAAAAGACAGAGAGATATTTGTATAAATACATACATAGATGATAGGTGAAATTATTTTAAATAGAAACGTCATACATAAATATCATTAAAACATTTTTGACAATCAAATGCATCTTAGAGGATAAAGGATATTTTAAAATGTACAGCTCAATCTTTTCGTATTAAAAGAAGAAATTGAGTCTTGAAAAAACAGCATGAGTAAAATTATACATCTTGTAACTGGAAACATCAAAAGACTTTGGAAGTTTAAAAATTAAGTTTATTCCATTCCTTTATTGTAAATGGTGGGTTTAATTTTCAATTTTGTAGCCTCTGGGTCCTTTCATGGAATTTTTAACACCCCATTTAGATTCTGAAGACAAAAATCAAGAGTAGTGATTCTCTGTACTGCTCACTTGGGATTAGGCTCTCACAGGAAAGTGCCATGGGTACCGCGAGGGCAATCCTGCTCTCAGAGTTAAGATCATGGCACATGTGCCACCTGGAGTATAATCTGGGTGGGCACAACCCGGAGTGAATTAGTGCCGGCAGAGCCTTAAGTATTCTAAGGAAATGTAAAGCAGTGGTTCACAAGAAAAGATACTCAGAGGAACAGAGTTTCCAGACGTACCATTTATCCCCAGGATCATAGATGCAACATTTAAGACAGAGAACCTAGGCCAAAGGATGTTAAGAAGCTAACCAAGTTGTGTCTGTCATAAGAGTATTTCCACTTCCACTGCCCTGCCGTTCTATGGACTATACTAATCAGCACATGAGGAAGATTAATTTTATATTTTGCTTTTTTAAAAATGAGATAATATACAAGAAGCAACAAATAAGACATTTTGTATAAATTTCCCTGACCCAAACCTTCACAAATTTCTCCTCTTTACTCTTCTGAAGTTTAGAGATTCTAGGACCTTTTTGAGGTTCATATTTAAATATGATGTTAAGTTATATGGATTCTTATTCATTAAAAAAATTAATAACTTCTACAACTTAATCTAAAGTTCAGAAAATGGGTTCATATAGATGTTTCATGGTCTCTACAATCATACAAATACATTCATTTGTTGTGGTAGGTTAAAGGATATTCTATTAATTAGCATATCCACATACATACCAGGTGCAAACCCTTAAATTTACCCTGTGTCTTTGAGCACCAAGTTATTTCCGCTGCTAATCCTCCGGTGATGTTAAACACATGACAAGATGCAGAGAACAATTCAGTTTTCCTTCAACTAAGTTATTCAAAGTAAGTAATGGCATTTGATATCAATCTATGTTTTCAGTGGTCTTCATTTATCAAGATGTACATTCATCTCAAGAGAAGAATAGCTTATTTAGGTATGTAAAATAAAGAAACCACTTGAATAAAGAAAAGATAAGCTTAAACATGAAAAAAGGAAGGAAGGACGGAAAGAAGAAAGGAAGGAAGGGAGCGAGGAAGAAAGAAATGAAAAAATGAAGGAAGGGAGGATGGAAAGGGAGAAGATGCAGGAAAAAATGATGCACTAAACAATTGAAAAAGTAGACCTCTGAAAATCCCAGCTCAGTATCATCAAATTCTAATGTGAAATTCTCTAAGTGTAGTATGTACAATTTCCTGAGACACATGTAAAGCTTTCACCCATGGTACTACACAGTAGTATCCTCAAAGGAACTTACCCCCTGAAATAAAGGATTCTTGATGTAGGAAACACAGACAATGAAAAAGTCAATTTTTCAAGGAGTAACGGAATCTGAGAAAAGGTTGTGAACCTTCAAAAATTTGAACTGAGTCTTGAAAGAGAGTTTGGATTTCATCAGGGAGAGAAAAAGCAGCAAAGAAGTTTCATACTGAGAGAAAATGGGGGGCACAGACCCACCGAGAGGAGAAAGAGCCGGCCTTTCACCACCTGCTAAGGACAGTGTGAGTAGGAAGGAGTATGAAGGCCACTGAGCAGACACTGAGTCATGGACAGTAAAGCAAAACCTCTGAACTACAGCGGGCTCTCTGGGATCTCTATTACACAGGAGAAAAGTGAGCTCCACACTAGTTCAACTCTCTTCTAGCTCTCAGGTGGCAAGGACAGATTGCAGTCACACTCTCCTACATGAGGTTCTGCTACATGAATCTGTATGTACTGCTGGCCTCACTACCAGAAGCTATTTGATAATCCCTCCCCTGAAGAATTAAAACATTTTCCTCCAAGTACATAGAAGGAGAATATTTCCAAAATTATTATACAGACAAAAAACAGTACTTGGTTTTTATCTAGTGCATATTATAATTATAACTTCTAAAATATTTTGAGATTTTATTTATTTTTATTCTATGTGTATGGTATTTTGTACCACATGCATGCAGTGCCCAGTGACCAGAAGATGGTATTGAATCCCCTGGAACTGGAGTTACAGACAGTAACTACCATGTGGATGATGGAAATCAAACTTGGATCTTCTGGAAGAGCAGCAAGTGCTCTTAATTGCTGAGCCACCTTTCCAGTCCCCAATTATAACTCAGATGGTGTCTCATTCCAGTCCGCTGTTTTTCTTGTTGGGTACCTTTTACTCATTCTTACACTTCAAACATTCCACAGTGACACCAGTCAGGACAACTGGGCTTAAGCCATGTGTGTAACAAGCAAATCTCTTTTCATAATTTCCAATACAGTCTCAATGTAGTATTAAATTCTTTCAGGAAACAATTGGCTGGGGTGAGAAAATTACTAAGAACTTAAGGTCCCTCCACCAGAGAAGCTGTAAGTGCCTCTACAAATCCTATTAGTATATGTCCCCAGAGTCTTATAACTACAGGAAAATAATTTGTCATAGATTTTTACTCTTTTTAAATTGATTATGTTTACATTTTTTCTGTATTATTAGACCAAGTGCAATTATACCTTATATAGAGAGTGAGCGATAAACAAACACAAGAAACAAAAAATTCTATCCTTTAAATTATGAATCTAACCAAAACAGAGAGTTAGAGACTAATGAATTAGAGAATAAACATAGTGTCTCTATTAAAAAGAGTAATATAGGATAATAATAGGAATAACAAAACCCTGACAAATTTCATAGAAAAATGTTTACATAGGAAGCCCAGCAATGATGGCACCATACAAAATACAGTGAAGATTACTCTCTTTGAATTCGAACTCTTGTGACTATGTGGATGATTATCTTCTCTTTCCCTACATTTCTTTCACTCTGAGATGAGGAGACTCATAGCAAACTCCATTTCAAGATTCCTTTGTCAGGTGACTAAGTGAATTGTTTTAATAGGCAGAATTACAGGGGAACAACGGGGAAGTGAAAGGGAACTGTGGGAAAGTTGCAGGGAACTGTGCGAAACTTACAGGGAACTGTGGGAAACTTACAGGGAACTGTGGGAAACTTACAGGGAACTGTGGGGGAAACTTGCAGGGAACTGAGGGAAACTTACAGGGAACTGTGGGGGAAACTTACAGGGAACTGTGGGAAACACTTACAGGGAACTGTGGGAAACACTTACAGGGAACTGTAGGAAACTTACAGAGAACTGTGGGAAAGTAGGAAGAACAGGAAAATGACATCTGTCTACCTTGCCCTCTAACTACTTAGTCAGTGACGCTTCCTTCTGTGGCCCTCAAGCCAGTCACAGAAGGTCGCATGTTGCCCCCCTTTACTCCTTCTCCAAGGCTTGTCTGGAACTATTATCCTAGTCCATGGGCAATCCATTTTTCCTCTTTCATCTCACCCGCCTCTGTGTGACAACCCAAAGCAATCCACTGTATTTTAAATAAGCCTGTTTTCCCTTTCCCACTGGGGTTCTGGCTCATATTGCATGATTTTCAAACGAATGGCATTCTGCCAGTCTTTACCATCTCCTCTGATGACTATAAATTGGGCTTGATGGGAAGACTCAGAAAAAGCTAATGACAGTGGCCGGCCCTCTGGAGCCAGAAAATGGTACAGACACAAATATGTGCTGAACCCAGTGTGCTAAAGATGTATTCCCTAAAGTCAACCAAGGCAAAGCCAACCTCTCTAAACATCAGCCACTCAGAGGCAAGGAGGAGAGGAGACCAATATGTTAAAATAGCTTTCAACTCAAAACTAGGACAAAAGCGAGGAGGGGGGTGTTGGAGAGGTAAGGAGTGATTTTATTTTCTTCACTTTGAAAGCTTCTACATTATTTTATGCTTTTCAACTTTGAAAATTGCCTTGTTCATAAAAGTTTTATGGGTAATTTAGGTATTTTCTGAAAAAAAAATACAGAATGCACCATGAGTTTCTGAGCTCAGAGTTTTTATACATCAACAACCAATTTCTGGCTACTTTAAAGTCACTTCAAAAATCTTGGTCCGTTAGCTACTTATATTATTTTTAGTGAAGAAGCAAAGGAAAACAGTACCATCGTATCGATGCACCTTTGGGAACAAAGACAATGTTCTTCAAAATGTGCGATATTTTAGTTTCAGAAAACAGAATGATACCTTAAATTTATTTTGGAATGAAAATATAAATAGAAGTAATAGACCACCCACTAACGTTCATTTGATACATGGTTTTATAGCTTCATGCAATTTGAACAACAGTGCAAGGATTCCAAGTACTGATCTCTGGAAACCCACTGAGTGCTACCAACTCAAGAACACGTAACCTGTCAGGGAATCAAGACCAGGAACATTGTGGAAACAGATACACACAAAGTCCACAGACGCAAGGGATATCCAGAGCTCCCCTATTTATCTTCAAGTATTTAGACAGACACAAGAGTTAATTATATAAATATATCTAGAGACAGATTAACCATGTACAATCATTTTGCTCCTACTATTTGACTTTTTTTCAAATATAGTAGTATTCATGTTTTGGCGAAAATGTTCATATAATTTTCCCATCTCATCTGGCATGATCAACTTAACACTCTAGCTTAACCAATAAAAAAAAAAACAATGCCCATGGGAAGTGGGGCCTTCTGTATGATCACACATCACACAGACACTGTATAGGTGATGGGTCAGGATAAGATCGGCAGGCAGCTCTGAAGGGTGGTCCCCCATGTTGCCAAGCAGGAAGGGTATAGTCGGGAACTTCAAAAATAATTTTTAAAGGAAGGGGAAAGTTTTGCTAAGGATTTATTCCAGAGATGTCAGAGGAAAAATTATTTCAGTTAGATTCCAGCAAAGTTTTGTCCTATATTCACAGGGAAATAAAACCAAATTATTGAGTTACATACCTCCCTAAGGAGCTAAAGTTTTTCTTTCAAAGAAGAAAGTACAGGAATAAAAACTCTAACATAACCTAGAACTACCCTTGAGTTATTCAAATGTTCTATTATCTATAACAATATGCAAGGTGTTAAAGATATTCTCCAAATTAAAAGGCAATATAAACTCTTCAATCGTAACTACAGAACTGTAGCATTTTCAAGACCCCAGGATAATCTGGAAAGGAGAATTCAGAATACCTCTCTGCATCAACAGCACCAGTGTCTCAGTCCATCAGAGCATGCAATATGTTCATAACTTTCAGAGGTTTGTTCCTCATACTCTGGAGGCTGAGAAATCTAAAGTCAAGGTTGGGTACTGGCACACTGAATAGCCAGTGAGTATTTACTGTCTTGTTCTTGATAACTGACCCCAGGTGCAAAGATGAACGAGGTTCTCTGGGGTTTCTTAGATGGACTTTAAATCCTGTTGATGAGGGCAAAGCCTTAGAGACCTTCTAAATACTATCACAGGCTTTAGAATTCAACATATGGATCAGGGGTGGAAGAACTCAACCTCTAATAATCAATGCTATTCAGGAGCATGTTGGAAAAGTGAGGTTTTTTAGCACAGTGAATCACAAACTCCAGGGAGGGCATCTAGAAATCTACGTTTTACAAATTTCTTCAGATAATTCTGGTGCATGCTAATGTCTCAGAACCTCTGGGCTAACGGATGGCATAATTCAACATAAGGTCAAATATGGATGTTGTGAATAGACTCATTCATTCACTATGTAATCTTGAGTAGGTTTATAGTGGGTAGCCGTTCCAGCTTTGACCTGGAAGTACCACCCCCTTTGAGACTTTGGAAACTGTCACGCCTACAAGGTGGAGCCAAGAGAAGACCCCTAAAGACCCAAGATCCAGATGGGTGAGCGCTCTTGGTTCCTGGATCCTGGACTCTAGAAATAGACTGAGCAGAGTTCTCCAGAGAACACCACTGGACTGCAGTACACCTTTCCCAGACCCTGTAACCTATTCCTTCACTTGTAAGTTACCCCACAAAATAAACCTCCCTTTTACCTACGTGGAGTTGCCTTAATATTTAAACCAATATAGGTTCTTCAGCAAAATGAATGCAATCATACTTCCTCTGTATTGTTTTCAGATTTTATATAAACAAGAGCCACTGCTTTGAAGCAGAAAACACAGTTCAGATCTATCCTGATGAAAGAAGAACATCAAACACCATTTTACAAGGAAGTTACAACAGAAATAAACTCCCACACATATTCAATTCACCTTGAGAGATGCCTGGTTCATAAAGGTTTAAAAAGCACTGAGTTATCCAAAAGACTCCACATGGGGAAGACCATTCTGTAAGAATATGGAACATGGTTTATATACTGAAAGGCAGAACTTGGGCTTCATCCATATTGCATCACTCCCTTAGAGACAGAATGTACAAGATTTCAGGCCATAAATAATTTACATAAACACCCCCGGATCCTCTAAGTATCGGGGTTGTCCTCTTAAATAACCCAAGACCTGTGAAATTTTGCCAAAGATAGCTAGCCATGCCTACAAGCAAAAGCTGTTCTTTAGTGAATCCTGCAGCAGGCAATAGGATTGCAGTGGGAAAGCTAGGGATTTTCTCAGGCTCTTCCCATGGAGTCTGAAGTATCCCACATTCCTTATGTCTTCCTCATTGCTTGTATAACAGATGACATATAGCCAGTAGAGATCCAGTGTCCTAGAACTTCATATACAGGTTTACAACTGCCTGCCTTGACCCCAAATGTTGGGTTTAATGTTTCCTCTCAGCAGAGTGGAAAGGAGTCGATCACATTCCTTTCTTGGAAGAGGGAGTTCCAAGACTTCTGTCTCTCCCAAGATAGTTATAATGTGTTTCCCACCTGTAAACAACCCCCTTCGTTTGAAATGTCTAACCCTAAGATAATTCAAGGCACCAATAGAACTTGGGCCAATAGGATCACGCAAATAGCATTAGCCGGTACCCTTTTTTTTTTTTTTCAAGTTTACCAATGACTATGAAGATATCAAAGTTGGCACAAGGATCCACAAATCGATCCTAAGTGAGGTCAACACTGTGGGGAACTAAGTTAAACCTGTAACTATAGACTATGTTCTATTCATGTCCAAAGAGTCTCATTATTGAGATCTCTGCAAAGTTACCCTCAGGCAAACTTACTCTAGGAGAGAAAAAAGAAGGCCCGTGTGTGTGTGTGTGTGTGTGTGTGTGTGTGTGTGTGTGTGTGTGTGTACTGACTGCTCTTCAGTTTATGTAGATATACTTTCCTCAGTGAATTTGCAGGAGATTATTGGTATTGATGATGCATATTATAAAAATACAAACAATTGAAAGTAAGTATTCAGAAGGTGACTACACATGGGGAAGTTAGCTCCTGGAAATCTCCATTTTCCCTGCAGAGGGCATCCAGAGAAATTTTTACACCAGGAGCACGCAGAGCATGCAATGGATTTTTTATGTGCCCTAACATTCATAGGATGAAATCCTCACTCCATTGTGAATATCAGTGCACTATTGGAGCAATTAGGTCATGAGGGTAACATAAATGGGTACATAAATGAAATTAATGCTCTTACAATATGGACCCCAGAGAGCTCTGTTCTCATCTCCTTTTACCATGTGAGGTTAGTTAGCCATATGCAACGCAGAGACCCCCTCACTGGGTCTGGACCATGCCAGCACCTTGATCCTGTACTTTCAACCTCCAACATCGCAACAAAAATACATCCCGGTTATTTACAAGCCATGCACTCTGCCATACTTTGTTATGGTATCCCAAACTGACTAAAACAGCACAGAAACTCCCTCAACATTCAAAAGATCGTCCTTTAGGAAGGCCCAAATGTCTTCCAGGGACCCAAGAACCTGCCTAGCCACACACTTCTGTAGGCCTTTTCTTCAGATGACATTTGAGCCTGGCCTCCGGTGATTCTAGAGACTTGGGAGCTTAAGACACTGCTTCCATTGGCAGTATTAGTTCATAGCCCCTGACCTCTTGCATGCATGATAGGAGCCCTCATCATAATCCCAGTCCTCTTACTTTTTCTTAGCCTTTCTACTGAGTTATTTCTAGAAACGTACACAAAGTTTATAATTCCCCTGTAGAGTTAGCCACCTGCAGAGGAAGATGGTACGCACCTGTTTTCTTCTCGTGTTCTGGTCTCTGCCTCTCCTAGTGCATCTGCCCATGCTAAATATTCTCTCCTCCATCCAAGTCTACTTAGATATACTCAGGCCCCATTGAGTTCTTTTCATCTGAATCATGTACTCATCTCTTCATTGTCTCAGTTTAGAAAAGTAATTTTATAAGGCCAGTACAGAAATCCTTATAAATATGTGATCAAATTCTTTACAGAAAAAAAAAAATCTGAATCCCTCAATCCTATAAGATGTCTGTCACCCTAACCTGCTTTCAACAAGAATCCTATCAAATTAACTTAGTTCACCAGAACCCTCCTTATCCTAGATGTTCCCCTCATGCCTTGGCTATCAGTTTCCAGCTGTGCTGGGTCCATGTTGACCCCAGCTCTCTTCCTGGCTTCAAGTTTTGCCTTTAGCACTCATACGCTGTGTCACCAGCCTTCCCTCTTGGTTTCCATGTGCTCTTTTTAGCCTTCACTCTTTTTTTATTTCCTATCTTATACAAAGTTCTCCTCCAAACAACTTGATTGATTTTTTTCCTGCTATTTCCAAGGTGCTCCCCTCAGCCTCTGCAAGCATGCTTCACTTTAAAGGGTTCCTTCTAAGACGTTGTTGAAACAGACTTATATAGACAAAGAAAGGAACCTATTCATGTCAACTCTTCGCATCCTTTAGCACTTCATCATTAGTTAGCAAATGGAAGACAAGCTACGTAAAAAGCATGCATAACCAGTAAGCACCTAAAAAGATTACTTTTTCTATTGCCTAATCATAGGAATCTTATAGCGAGATAGTGTTTTTAAGCTCTCAAGTTGACAAAGACTAAAGTTAGTATATCCAGGGTTATACAGGATAAATTTGTCTTCCAATGTACATAGCACTTGCTCTATCTTATGTATCCAACTTAGTTGTTTGTTTATTTGTTGTTTTGCTTTTTAGTCATTTGTATGTGTGTATCTAAAACAAAACAAGAGGAACTGTCTATGCGAGTGAGTGTATGGAACATGTGTATGTGTGCCTGTGGAGGCCAGAGGAGGGTATGAGATCCCTTGAAATTGGATTTATAGGCAATTATGAGCTGCCTGATGTAAGTGCTGGGAGCCAAAACCAGGTCCTTTGCAAGAGAAGCAAAGTGCTCTTAATAGCTCTGATAGATAGGTGCACACACTTTGCATCCCTTGAATCATGCTATGCCTATTATTTCAGAAGTTTTATTTTATTAAAATGTAAGTCATGAAGTACATGTTTTCTCTTTTATGTGAAATTACAAAATATCTGCCCCAAAGTAGAGACTGGGAAGTATGTGGGATGGAGCAGAGAGTAGAGGGAAGCAGATTCTCTCAGCACACACTATACACACAAGGGAAAACATCACAGTGTGTGCAAGCAATGTGTGTTAATTAAAACAGTCATGCTGGACACAGTAGCACACACCTGTAGTTCCAGCACTCAGCAGGCTGAGGAAGGAGGATTGCAATTAGAGGTCCACCTGGGCCAGAGAAGGAGACCCCGCTGCAAAAACAAAACAAAACAAACAAACATAGTCGTGAACACATTTCATGGAGATTACTATATTATAATGAAAATGGAATGCCACAAGGATGGTCATGTGACAATCTGATAGAAAAATTTAAATTACTCTGCATTTTCATTTTGAAAAGGACACTCAGAGCATAGCTGTATACAACACAAAGATATCCTAAAATTATTTTACCCAAGCTCCTCAAATGCTCACACTCTGCAGCCTATGTCCCCATTCCCACCCATGCTTTCTGGCTAGTCACTTTTGTGAAGTTAACCGCAGCATGCGTGAAACAATACCTGGGAAATTTTATCAAATGGGCCAGCCTTGAAAACATACATACAAGTAAGATACAGGCTGACAGATTACATTTAGGCATACACATGTATATACATACAAGCATGAAATAATGAAAAAAGGGCAGAGGTTTGAAGGAGAATGGGGAGGGTTTGGAGGGAAGAAAGGAAAGGGAGAAATGTAATTATAATCTCAAAAAATTGTAATAAAAATGTTCTTTTTTTTTCTCCTAGCTCTGGAGGATGGCTTGGATACCCAAGATTAAGGCATTGGCATCTGGCAGTGAGCATCTTGACTTACCATGGCACAGAAGGTGGAGAGGACAGGCAGTTAAGGGGAATGACTTGCCCTTTTGGTATTCAATTGAGTACTGTATTTATGTCATTTCCATCTCCTCCTTTCTCCTTCCTATTTCTCCTGTGTGTCCAGAAATATTTTTGCTCACAAATTTATAACTTCTTCTTTAATTGCACACACAAAATCCACTGTGTCTGTTCAGTACTGCTCATATGTACCTGTGTTTAGGGCTGATCACTTGGGATTGGATAATATCTCAGGAGGCTCGTTCCTTGAGAAGACTGATTCTCTCTCCCACAGCAGCCACTGATTGCCTGGAGCTCTTCATATGGGGGTGAGACCTCGTGAAATTTTCCCTATCCACATTGGCATATCAGTTGGTATTGTCATTATGCAGCGCCCTTGTTTGACAACTGTATTGTTGAGACATCATGGGTATGGATTACCTGTCATGTCTAGCAGACAGTCTCACCACAGGCGCCTATGACTTGCCTTTTAAGATTGCACACATTCTATGCATATGCATGTGAATACAGAAGGCTGGGTAACTTACAAATGAAAGAAGTCTATTTGGTTCATAACTCTGGAAACCGGTATGTCTATGACAGGGCAGCTAAGTCTGGTGCACCATAGCTCAGCAGAAAAGCTGAAGGGCTAGTGGGCTTTCATCATAGAGTGTTGTAAAAACGGAACACAGAACATGCAAGGCATAACTGCAGGGTTGATTTATTACAAGCTTTTCACAAGAACAAGCCCACCCCATCAAGAAAGACATGAAACCAGTCTATTTTCCTAATTGCCATTTAATGGTACCACTTTTCAGTGCCAACTCTGTGGCAATCAAATTTAAAGTGATCAGAAGGGATAAACCATATTCTAACTATAGCACTACTCAGGAAAGCACAGGCCTAATTGCCCAATCACCTTTCAAGATTCCACCTGGCATATGGCAATCAAATTTCAATAAATATGGTAAAAAAAAAAAAAACATTCAAAGTACAGCAAGTCTTTTTTGTCCTCCTCGGATATGCAATACCTTTATTCAGTCCGAATAGCCTCAGACATCTTAACTCTTTTCAGCATCAATTTAACCCTTGACACTGAATAAATCATGGGCTTCCAAAATACTTTGGTGAGGACAGGCATAGGCTAGGGGCTCCCATTGCAAAGGGAGCCTTAGGAAAGAAGGGAGAAGTAACAGATCCTAAAGATGTCTAAGTCAACAATAATACCAAAGTACTTTAGCTGTCAGCCTTCGAGAATCATCTCAGACTCCACATCCTCCAGGCCAGACACATGAGGATGAAGACTGGGTTCATCCCCAAGGCTTTGCTGGTCAGAGTTTGCTCCACTCTCTTTGTGTGGTTTGATGCCTGCATTTCTCTTTAGCCGGCACTGTGCCATTGTGTCCCTGCAGTCCTCCTGCTTCCAGAGCTTCCCTCGGAGATGTTGGCTCTGGCAGCTGCACATCTGCAGTACTTGTCTGCCTGACTCTAAGGATCTCTGCAGCATCCTTGAAAGCTGGATGGACAAAGCCATGGGTCTGCAGTAGAGTGCTCTGCCCACGTGCTGAATTAGGAGCAAAAGGAAATCACACAAGTTTACTGTTTGGGGCCTCCAAAGTGTCCCCTATCCCTACATCCTACAGTAGGAACAAAATAGTTTTTAAATTTGCACCATCAGGCCTGTCCTTACTGCTGGAAAAATTCACTTATATGAGAGGCATGTGAGGTTTCCCTGGTCATCAACCTGTTTGTAGAGCACATATAAGACTGAGTTTATAATAAATTGATTATTCTCCAGAGGAAGATAATTTTTCTATTTCCTCTTTTCATGGGACTTCTAAAAAGAAATCTTTGTAAAACTTTTACAATCTCTTACTAGTGTACATCAAATTAAGACAGGCCTTGAGTAGAAGCCACAGATAAAATAAGGCTATTTTATCTGAGGTCACTGTGGTGTACCAGGCCATTTTGAGATTTGTGTGCTAGATAAGGTCATCGTCCACTTGGGACAACCTTGTGCCCAAACTTCTGTCCTGGAGAAAACTAAATTGGTGAAACAGAAACATATTTGATGTATTACTTCACAATTTCCTAAGTCCTGAAGAACATACCCTAATGAAATACCCATCAATTAAACTTAAAAGCCTTACTTGAGTACTCTGTGTATCAATTACTTCAGTTTGCACATGTAGCTTCTGGGGGCTGATTAAAATTCAAGCTCTGCATCCATGGGTTAAAGACAGGAGCTAAGATTCTGCATCTTAACGTGCTGCCTGGGGCGTCCATGATATCCGCTCTCAAAACACACTTTGAATAACAAGGACTCGGAAGCCTCTTATTGATTAGCAATGGACAATAGATTTTTTTTATTTGAAAATGGAGGCAGGACAGCAGTTTGAGAAGAGGAGGACAGTGTGAATCAAGGGGAAAGAATCCAAGGCCTGTCTGAGCTCTTAACAAGGTGGGTGACATGAGCAGATCCTGTGACATTGGGGGCCAAACTGTCTTCAATGTGTCCTTCTCAACAGAATGATAGGTTGGTTTTCTAGGATATACAGTACTCTTTTAGTAAATACTGTTTTAATTTTGCTGTTAATGAATAAATATTTTACAATCGGTTTAATTACAGTAAATGTATTTATTTTAAAAGGTGAACTGTCCTGCTAAGAACGCATCCCAGAAACTATTTAATTATAAAGAAAGTGGAAAATTAAATTATCTTCCCAAGAAAGTGACCTCTTCTCCTTACATAGTCACATACTGAAGGAAACAGCCAGTGGAGTGTATGACTAAAGAATCACGAAGCAGGGTGTTATAGTGTGCCTTCTCCTACAAACAGCTTTTCACTTTGTCTCAACATCTGGCTTTTGATGAACTGATAGGAAGCAAGGAAGACTCGTGTGTAGTCTCTGGTGTATTCAACAAAGTAATATATTTCGCCCAAGAAATGACTGGAGTACAACTGGAATAGATACAATCCACAAATAAATACTATGCCTTGATAGCTCATAAGTAGTATACTATGAAGGCTAAACTTTAAATAGGAAGAGAGAGAGAGAGAGGGAGAGAGGGAGAGAGAGAGAGAGAGAGAGAGAGAGGGAGGGAGAGAGAGAGGGAGGGAGGGAGGGAGGGAGGGAGAGAGCAGCTAGAGATGATATTTATCATCACAGAGCCTGCTGTGAGTGAGTGAGCTCATTGTCTGGGTCTTCAAAATCAGCTCTGTTTGGAAGCATCCACGCATCCAAGGGTCACCTTTCCACAGCTGCCCGAGCTCTGTTGCTTTTGATCACCTTCTCTGGCAGATGTGATATGATTCTTGTTTGTCAGGTTGCTTTTCCCAGCCAGCTGCTTGGTGCACAGACTCTTACCTCAGAAGTACTGATGCCTCCAGGTCTCAGCGCTTACTTCTGGCACAGGCCGGCACCCTCACTAGGGCAGGGCCCTGTCAAATCCTGACAGCCTAGACTCCCAGGGCATATGCAGTTCCTCTTCTGTCACTTCTGCCCTGGTGTCACATTAAGACACCTGACCAGGCTACATCTGCAGAAACTGTCTCTTACTTGTGACAGGTCGTAAGTGCCGAGCATGCCAATTAAAATACAGCAAGAGAGTATAGAGAAAGAGAGCGGAAGATCTGCCATTTACCAAGAAGCCTGCTTCCTCATGGGTTGGTGGCTTTTAGTGGTCATCATGACACTATCTGATTGATGGGTTGGTTTTCTCCCTCCATACCATAAGCATAATGCCTATTTTTAGTTGACCGTATTTACCTTGACTATCACCTGCTTTTCTCTTTCCCACAACTATTCCTTTTCTTAAGAAAAAAAAAAAGATTGGTCTATTTCAGATTTGCTGGAAATATCTCATATTTCTATTAGCGGAACGCTTCATTTCCCACACATAGATCAGAGCACACAAACTCACTTCCTATCATTGGCTAAGCCCTTTGTCTTTTTCCATTGCATTTCACCCACTTAGCTAACGACTCAGTTCTGTAAAGCTAGAATAGGGCTTCATGCAACAAAGCCAAATAGACTAGTAAACTGAGCTGGAAGAGTCGAACGGAACCACAGACAATGGTCCTGCTTCCTATTTGATGTACAATTCTATTTGTGCATCGTGTGCTACATGTGCGTACTAGTCATGTCTTTAAGTTCCTGGTTTACTACCCAGAGGTCATGAAATAATCTTGTTAGAAACTGCATCCATTCTTCCACATTGGCCTCGACACTTCACAGCTTCCTCCTTCGGTATGGCAATACTGAAGTATGGAGTCATAGTGAATTCAGGTTATCAGGGTTTATTATATGTTCAGGCCCCAACCTACAGTGCTAGATCTAGGCTACTGACTGTTTTGCAAGTACAAATTAGGATCCATTAACAATGAAACATTAACAGTTCCTTCAACTTATTCAGTGTATCTACTAAACAAGTTGGAGACCGACGTTCTTAAACAATAGATTTGTTACTTACATTTTTCCCCCTTTAGCAGATCAACAGATTGACAGATTTCACTTTTCCCAGTGAGAAAATAAAAGTATGCCCCAGTCATTAGCATATATGCCTTATAAACTAAAGAGGTTAACTTCAAAATGCTAGATGAGAACAATTTAGTCAGAAAGTAATCCTTCCCATAAAAACAACCCATTGCTTCTGATGAGAAGAATGTTCTCACAGAGCAGGTTCAGCACACACAGTGATGTTTGCAAGCCATTAGCTCTATTTCATCCCCAGCAATAAAGAAGCCAGACACTGTATGAAACCTCCTTCCTCCCAGCTTCCAGTGTGTGCAGAAAGATTCCAATCTCTGGTGCTTTAAAGAAACAGGCACAGTCCAGAATACCAAATGAAGCAGCTCCTGGACATTTGAGCTCAAGCCAGTGATTATCAAAGCCGCACACAAATCCAAGTTTTCAGAAATAAGATGCAAACACACACACACACACACACAAACAAAAAAAAAACATAATAATTTCATCAAATTGTAACTGTAAGCAAATCTAACAAAATTAACCTGGGAAAAGGGCAAGACATTCCCCACAGTGGACCAAACCTCTGGGAAGTCTGTAATAGTGGTGTGTGAGCAAGGAGAGTGAAAGGCTAGGGGAGATCTAGACTGTCAATCAGTTTAGGTTGTCAATCAGTGCAGGTTGTCAATGCATGGGCTATGCGCATGTCTTAAAAAGCGTCTGGCTCACTGGGTTTCCTGTAACTCACAACCTGCCTGCAGGTGAAGTGCCAACAGGGACAACTTCAAGGAAGAAATCACAAGTGCAGAGGCCCTAGGTTGTATTAAGAAAAGTCGGCCACAGCGGACAAAGAACTACAGGCAACTAAGGAATGTTGAGAGTGGGAGAAATAGTCTTCCCCAGAGGAGAACACACCAATTAGTTATCCAACACTAAATGGTCAGCCTTGAAAACACACAGTAACATTATACAGACTGAATAGCTTATATTTAGGAATAGGAATTAATGTGCATATGCATATATGCATGTAACAACAATTAATGAAAAAAGGCCATGGATTTGAAAGAGAACAAGGAGGGGTATATGGGAGGGACTAGAGGGAGGAAGAGAAAGGGAGCAATGGTACAATTGTATTATAATCTCAAACATAAAATAAAAATACTTACAAAAATAAGTAAAATGAAAAAAGAAACTGATGACCCTAAGGCTTCTGTTAGGAGAACTGGAAATTAATAAAAGCTAGTTATTATCTTCCATATGCTGAGAGAGCTGTCACAGAGAAGATAAATTTGAAGATGTGGAAAATAAATCTGCTGCATTAACAAAGAAAGACTCAAGTCTTGTAGGTATGCCTACCTGTCTTAGTTGGGATTTTTTATCACTGTGAAAAGACACCATGACCACCATGACCATGGCAACTTTTAGAAAGAGACTCACTTATAGTTTCAGAGGTTCAGCCCATTATCATCATGATGGGGAGCATGGCAGCATGCAGGCAGACATGGTGCTGAAGCCAAGAGTCCTACATCTTGCAGGCAACAGGAAGTTACCTGAAAGTCACACTGAGGGAAGCTTGAGCAAAAGAGACCTCAAAGCCCACCCCCACAGTGACACACTTTCTCCACCAAGGTCACGCCTCCTAACAGTGCCACTCCCTTTGGGGGACATTTTCTTTCAAACCACCACACTACCCCAACTTCTCTCCCCGACTACCACACAGGCACATGTACACACACAAGGAAAGAAAAAGTCGGGCAAAGGGCAAGGCAAAATGTTTTTTTTTTTTTTTTTGAAGGGTTGTGAGCTCTCACCCTGAAGTAAGATCATCATCAAGGAAGCATTGCTTCCCCTAGATCGATTCTCCTGTATTAATATAAACTTCCATGATGGTATCTCCTTCTGTATTCCAGAGCTCAGTGCTTACAAAATGGTACTTTGAGCCGCCTTAGGCTGTTTGTCCTTGTAACTTCATCCTGGCTACCTTCCTCCTCTGAAGTTATTACTCCTTTCCCTGCAAGCCTATTCCATATCTAAAGTATCTGTTTTGTGACCATAATAATTCATTCTTTAGATTAAGTTCTTCACTTCCTGCTACATGCACTCATATATTACTATAGTTTCCTGTCCTCTGACAATGTTACTTTTTTCTCCTAACCCCAGTCATTTCCAAGGTGCTTCTCCTTAGTTTCTTTCCTTACATCTGGCCCTACACCTCCCTGTTGCTCATTCCTACCTTAACCTCAGTGATGGGTCACTTTCATCCATTTATTTCTGCTTCTGCATATGGGTTGCTGATGCAGCTGCTAAAACCAAGCAGCCATGAAGATTGATGCCACCATAAATGCATGGAATCCGATCACAGCTGCTCTCTAGATCCACTGGACTCAGCAATTCCTAGTCTGGGCTCTCCATCATTCCCCTCGGCCATTTTTCTAAACTGTCACCATTTTCTACAAGCTCCTAAGTGTCACCAGCTTAGTTTAGATGATAACTTACCCTCTCACATGGCACTCCTCAATCTCCCAAAAGGTCCCCTTGGTTCTCAGTATGGGAAATACTCTCTGCCTTGAAGAAACTTGCCTTCTTCCACCCCTATGTGGCCTATGACTTAACCATGGTTCACATGCAGCTGATTCTTTCTCTCTATATATATATGCCATGTTACACTACATGTCTCCAGTTCTTTTTTACCAGGACCTTTGTTATGTTGTTAACACATTTTCCATGTTCTTCAACTTTTTTTTCCCTTTCTTGTTGGTCATTCTCAACACTGGTTAAGCACGCATACGTTCCTTCCACACCAAATCCCTTTTAGTGTAACTGTCTGTAACTATATGTAATTACAAAACAGAGCTTGGGACAAAATATAGTGAGGCTTTTAAGTGTTTTTTAGTGAGTGCTTTAATTAGTTTATATTATACTTATTAATATTCTCAAGTTATTTTTATCATACCCATTTGGTGCTTTTGTAGATAAACTAGCTCTTTGCAAACATATGAATTTTTTTTTCTATAGTTTGTTCAGCAAAGTCAGTTCATCAGCTTTGAGTGGGAAGGAGAAGCTGTCTTGCCATCTCTGAGCGCCCTCTGCTGGCAATCTTAAAGAATAACACAGACACTTACCTTAAAGCCCCAAACATTGTCCCCATAGGTAGGCTTGGTGATACACACCTGTAATCTCAGCACTTAGCAGGTACAGACAGGAGGATCAGGAGTATAAGGCAAGCTTCATCTACACAATGAGTATGAAGCCAGCCTGAGATATGAGAATGAACATATAAGAATATATATTGCATTATTGGGGATATCTTGGTGGGCTGGTCATTGTTGTAGTTTATAGGCTTTACAGCTGGCTACAAGTCTTGATTGTGGAAGCTTGCATATCACCTTTGGGTACTGGGAGAGCTAATACTCTGAGAGGAACCTTCCAGTTTAGACCCATATCAAATCCTTCAAGCCCTGTGTATGAAGTGTGTGATGGTTTCAGCAACAGGATTCTATTTTGAAGTTCTGGGAGGAAACAAAGGACAATGGCAATAGCCTGTATTGTTTTGAGAGTCTGTTGGACTCTGGTGACCAACAGCTTGAAGATAGAGTTCCCATGCCTGGAGCTTTTGTTCAATGGTCAATTGCTCTCTTTATTCTTACAATGGAGTCAAAGGTTTGGATAATGTGGTTCAGAATGACTGCAGCAGAGTGGTGAGTAACTGTTTGCTTGATGTGCAGCCTGTCCAAATAGCTTTGACTGGAAGAAAAGGGCATTGGTCCATTCTGTCAAATAGTTCCTGGTGAGATTAAGTATTTATCTTTGTGGTTTTTGTCTCTGCTTCTCTAGTAAATACACATATATACATATATTTGTATATGTATATTTATGTAAATATATATGTATCACGTTTTGGATAGTTTATATGAAACTTTTTAAAAATTGATTTTCATTATTTCTGTACTATCTATTTCAAGTAGTTCTTACAAAGAATCAGCTAGGTGGACTTTAGCATCCAGATAGTCTTGTCTTTTTCAATAGGAACATTGAGCACCAAAACATTTTGAAAAGCTATTCAAACTGCGTCTGAATCCATTGTTTGAACCCTGGCTCTCCCTTTGGCCCATTTTTCTGTGTTCCTTTCAGATCGATGACATCTTACTGTCATATTTCCCCCACTACTTATTTGCTAGGCAAGAGAATTCTCTGGATAGCCATTACTGACCCAACCCCTCTCACTTTTCTCTTGTGCACTTCTCATGAAAGACTGAAAACAGTTCTAACTCAGCCTGAGATAGGAAGGGAATCAGTGAGAAATCCTGGGCTCTGTTCCTGTCTTCTGCAAACAAGGCACTGTCAGCACGTTGGCTCAATTGTCACATCTTCCTAGAGTCTAACACTCTGGGTAGGCTGACTTTCAGTGACCCTTAACTGCAGTGCTTGGGCATTTGCAGAGGAAGCTTCCCCTACCCTGCAGCTTTCCTGAGCATTGGGGGATTGGCTTGCTAGAAATCTTTGGCTTTTGTTGTCCCTTTATGCCTAGCTGAAAGCTGTAAATCTGCTTCATATACTTTGTGCCCGAAAGTATGCTCTCTCACTAGAAGTTGGAATAATGAGATTCTTGGTTATTTTATATTCTCTCTTGTTCTCTTTGTTGTTATAATTAATTATAATTATGCAAAACTATGTATCAGAGCACAATAGTACTTTTGATTCTTTCAAGATACTGAAGAAACCTTTTCTTCCTACTGAAAATGTTTTCTGAGATAGGCAATATAAAAATACCACTGGAAGCCTGTTAGTCATGCAAAATCTAGAGCCCAACATTGGGTCTTCTGACACTGATCTCTGATTTCACAAACTCATTAGATGCTTAAGGAAACAGCTTCAGAAATATGACCTTGGTATAATTTAACACCATTCTTCATCATTTATGGACATATTCTTTATATACTTTAACTTTACTTGAATTTTAAATCCACAAAGTGCCATTGTTTTAAAAGTCAATACTCACTTGTCTACCAGCAAGCATAGACTTTTGAATTATATTTATTTTTTTAAACATATTTGTCTTTTCATCAAGAATTTTCTGTTGCCTGAAACACATATACCCACATTTATATCAGTAAAGATTTTGCATGGAGATTTTATCTGAAAAGTATATTTTCCTTTCACTTAATAAACATCAGGATTATTTTCAAATAAACTATAAGAGAAAATAATCTGAAGAATCAGATGTACAGATTCTCAGTGGTTCAAATATGATCACTATCTCCTATTCATCACTCACGTCATATCCACTATTATCTGTGCTCATATGTAAAAATTTTGCTATTTCTGAAATACAACTTGGAACTTTTTAAGATTTGTTTATTTTTATTTTATGAGTAAGAGTGTTATGCTTGAATGCACAAATGTGAACCATGTGCAGTGCCCCCAAAGACCAGCAGAGGGCATCAGATCCCCAGAAACTGAAGTTACACACAGTTATGAGCCACCATGTGGATGTTCACCCCAGTCCTCTCTAAGAGCAGCTGAACTACTGAACTGTATTTATATGCCCTGAAATGCTACTGTTGTCCTTAGGTTATGCTCTAATCTTGAGATCATGATTGAACCTAAAATACTAGCATTCACCTCTTAAAATCATCAACTATCAAAAGTGTTCATATTTCTCCAATTATCACAGATTTTTCTTTTCAGCTGGCTTGCAACTAAAACACCACAAATACCTCTGTCCTCTCTCCATTTTCTTTTCGAGTATATCCAGTTTTGAGGTTATTTTCGTTGTTTTTTAAAGTTTTCTGGATTGGGGGAATGCAAATTTATCGTGCTATTTAAATGTTTTTTTGGGAGATTGAAGAGTTGTCTCAATGGGTAAAGTACATACTGAATAAGCATGAGCACCTAAGTTCTGATTCCAGCATCCATGTGGAAATCTAGGTTGGTAGCACATCTGCAATCCTTGTGCTGGGGAGGCAGAGACTGAAGGATGGCTGAGACTTGCCAGTCCAGCCTAACTGATGAGCTCTACGTTCCTTGATAGAGTGTTTCAAAGCATACGATGGAGAGAAATGGAAGACAACCTCCACAATATGAAATAGAATGTCTAGTTCACCTTCATCTTATACAAACATATTTCTAAAAATTAACATAGTCTCCTATCACCTTCATTTAGGAATTAATTAAAATACTTCCAGCAAGGGCAATTAACCCTTGGTACCTATTCATTATCCTGAGGTACAAATCCTATTTTTCTTAAATCGGGATAGTTTTTCAATTATCTACATTATTTATAAGTTTTCAAAACAATGAGTTGGTCTACAGACCATGCTGTAGGGGATTAGTAAATATTATTGTGGCATGACCTGTGTGTGTGTGTGGCGGGGGGGTTGAAGTGTGGGTGTGCACATGCCATGGTGAGCATGTGGATGAAAGGCACAAGCTCAGATGTTGGTCTAATCTTCCACCTTGTTCAGACAGACACTTTTTTCCTTTTCTTTATTACTGAAAAGTGTTTTTATACAATGTAATTTGATCATCTTCCCATTCTCCCAAATCCTCCATGATCCTTTCTACCTCTCTAACCCACCCATATTTGTTCTTTTTCTCTCTTTAAAGGACAACAAAACCAAGAAACAGACTGTCTACTCACAGCTACAGAAAATATCTCCACAGAAACAAAAAACAAAATACAGAAACAAGAAACTAATTAAGATTAAAAAAAAAACCAAACTAAGCAAAATGAAACAAGAAATGTTCAAAAAATACCATTTAATTTGTTTTGTGTTGGCCTCCTACTCCTGGGCATGGAGCTGCCCTGAGGAGTGGTTAATATACACAGTGAGAATCCAGTGGAGAAGACTAACTTTTCCTCTTCTGGTGGGTATCAACTGCACATAGCCTCTTCATTATGTGTGGGAACCCACACTCCCTTTCCACTCTCAGGGCTGGGACCCCCTCTGTGCAGGCCTAATATGTTACCACAGTCTCTGTGAGTTAATCTATGCATCGGGTCTGTTGTGTATGAAGACACTGTTTCCCTGTAATCATCCATCACATTTGGCTCTACCAATCTTTCCATCACCTCTTCCACATACACCCTGAGCCTTGGAGGGGTTTGGTAAAAGACATCCCATTTGAGAATGCTCCAAAGTCTCTCACTCTCTGCAATTGTTGTTTGTCTGTTAGTTCCTATCTACTGCAAGAAGCGACTTCTATAATGATAGCTATATTCCTTTGGCAGAATAACGTATTTGGTTTCCCCCTTAGCCCATGCCCTACCTAGTTTCAGGTTCTTGACCACTTCAACAGTGTCAAACATGGGTTCATTCTGACTCATGGAGACTTAAATTCAATCACAAAGTGATTGGTTACTACCATATTTGGGCCAGTACTGCACCAGTGTATCTTACAGGGAAGTCAATGTTGTGTAGGGTTAGCAACTGGATTAAGGATTACCCTTCTTCTCTGATCCATGCAAAGTACTTTGTAACTCCATAAATGCTAGTAGGTATGGATGAAGCTTCCAGCTAGGCACCATCTTTACTTTTGCATGTTTGATGAGAGAGAGATCTTGAGTGTGAGACAGGCCTTTTTCACTATTGCTTACACCAAGCGGGCTCACACAAAAGCTTCCAGCGATTCTCCTGTCTTCACCTCCTATTTTCAGGTAGGGGATATTGGGATCATAAGCACTCCAATTACTGCTTCCTACTACCACATTGGTTCTTGGCATCCACAATGAAGTTCTCAGGTCTGCAAGTCAAGTGTGATAACTACTAAGCTCTCTCTCCAGACATGCTCCCTGCTTGTTTTTGAGAAGTGTAATATTTTTTT
>CABHPP010137009.1:68914-82724 GCA_902168425.1 Peromyscus attwateri | reverse complement strand
TCCCCTCCCCTCCCCTCCCCTCCCCTCCTCTCCTCTCCTCTCCTCTCTTCTCTTCTCTGAAGAATTCCATTGGCATTCTAATGGGCATTGCATTGTGCTCAGATCATTTTCGAGTAGTAATGGCACTTTGACATTGTTCATTCTCCAAGTCTATGAATATGAGAGGTCTTGTCAAGTTTTAGTCGATTTCTCAGTTTCTTTGGTGTTTTTAAACTTTCATTGCAAACTTTTTCTCCCCCACCCCATTTCTTCTTTTGTTTACTGTATCTCTATATACTTTAGGAACCATTGGATAATTTGTATGGAAAATTGATCTCCTGGATTTTTTTCTTGTACAGCATAAAATTTTGTATTCTGTAAGAGTTAGAGCTAGTAAGTACTTCTCCTCCAGCCAGGAAGCCTATATTAACAAAAGGAAGTGTATTTAGAAAAGATGAGGTTAGATGGTGATTACTTCTTCAAATGGTTCTTCTTCAGAGTGATTCAGCCAGGAAATTTTGGAGGTTAAAAGTCCATGAATCAGCCAAAGCTTACATTTTAAGCCACTACATCTGCCTCAACAGTGTAGACACAGCTAACGAAAACACAGATCAGAATTACATGTCTTGTAACATCAAAAAATGTTTTAAAATGAATATTAAAATCCTCTTCTTCAGCTTGTATCTAATTCTACAATTAGAACAGTTGATGTTCAAAATATAATTCTAATTATTAATAGAATCCAGAATCAAGAACTGTTAACTGCACAAAGACATCCAAGTAAGCTAACTTGTATCTTTATTCTTGTATCATTATTTGTATCAAATCTGCAATGCTTTGCATACTCCCTTGGATTTTGTTCTGTTTGTGTTAAAATATTTAGCTGAAATTTTAATATTTTATTTTGTATGTAAACAAAAGTGGTGCTTTAAAAAAACCTCAAACTTAAGTGTAGAATTGATCTGGAATATTCAAAACCTCAAAGCCATAGCTGGACAATTGAAACTTCATTTCACAGAGATGGGTAAGACTACAATGAATAGATTTCAATTTCCCAAACCTTAGGAAGAGGATCTGGCCCAGCACACCAATCCTTCTTTCTAAAATAAGAAATAGCTTTGTAACAGAGTCTGTATTCTCAGGCATGGACAGTCTTAAGATCAGGGATTTTTAGCAGGATGAAAGCCTTAGAGCTTAGAGTTCTGACCATTTTGAACAACTCAGAAGATGGATGAACAGTGAGAAAAATCATCAGGTGAAAGAATGTAAATGGTCTTCTGTTACTTTGAATTTACTGACAGTCACTGATTTTAAATTACACATAGAGTTCCAGCTGCTTTTCTCCCTTTACACACACACAATTATTTAGCATAAACTACTTAGATGACTGTTTCATGATTTATTCTGTTGCTGTACACCAGTTATCTAACTAAGGTCTTTTGAAATTTGAGATATGACTTGCGTGTGTCCAGAGCTTGTTCATTTTCCACACATCATGTCCATCACTGAGAAAATATTTCAGAACTGTCAACATGGCACCCATGTACATCATTACTCTACAATGTCCTGTATCTTGTTTGTTCCAGAAATTCCCAACCAGAATTCCTGGGAAATGAAATAAAAGATAGCAATATGGAATGAGGGCATCTACTTTAACATGTTATTGATTTATAATAGGCTTACAGAATCTCTCACAGAAATCTTAAGAAAACAGATCTTTAGAGCTCTTTTTATTGAAGACAGACTAATTAAAGCTGAGAAAGAATGTGCCAGATTTCTGAGGTTACAACATGTCCTCTTCATCTAAGATGAAGCTGGCATTTAGGTCCCTCTGACACTAAAACCATTCAAAGACCAGGATAGGCTAAGCTGTGCTTCACTAACAACTGTTTCTCCAAAACTGAACAGACAGACAAGCTACACGGGCCACATTCATCCAGCACCCATAGCCAAGCCAACAAATGAAGTCACCATGGCTCACAGCAACAAGCATTTGTACCTCAGTCACATAGCCAAGTGTCCTTCAAATGTTGGCTCAGTTCTGTGCCACATTATTTTCTGCTTGGAATCCGGAATGGCAGAGTACTCTCTTTTCTAAGTAAGAATTATTCTTTTGCCTAATGAAAAGACAGACAGCAAATGGCAGGGAGCCAAGGCCTATAGTTTCTTCTTGGAAGTGATGGGACTCACACTTGCTCCATGTTGTTGGCAAAACTCAGAGTGTGCAGAGCTAGATGCCAGGTCGTAGGGAAGTGACACCTTCCATTCACATAGTCTATGAATCCCATGTGCTTCCTTGCAATGTCTCATGGCTTTTCCCTTCTGCATATTTCTTTGATTCCACCACTCACAATCTATTTTGAACATTATCTACTCATCGAGGACCTGACAGAAACAGTAATTGGTGAGAAGGGTCACAAGAGTCTTTGAAGGATGTTTGATGTTGAGTGCCAATGGCAACCTTGCCTAGCAACTCACAGGTGAGATCTTCAATTCAAGTACAAGTGCAATTTCCTAAAATACACCTGTAGATAGGGTCAGACAGAAGGAGCTCTGTCGAGACGCTGTGACATCGGTGAAGATGTGAGTGATTTTCAAGTTGCACAATTACTATTCATGTGACTGATGTTATTTTAAACCTCAACTCAGTAAGCTATAAGAACCTGACCAGCACTAAAAGACTTTAAAATTTTAACACTCCATCAGTCAAGAGAGCCTCTTCACTGTGTTGCTACTTAACATTTCATTCTGTTAGAAATAATCTCTGATAGGAAATATCTGAGTGAAGAGTATCAATTCACATTTCTGCAAACAGAAAAGCCACACAACCCCAATCTTTGAGCTACTGATGCCCATATTCTGAGAATGACCAGGTCAGCTCACTTCAGGTATCCAAAGCTCAGTGTATAAGACTCTAGGAATCATAACTATCAGTCTTGGCCCTTTAATGGCCCAACAGTAGAGGAATGAGTGCTGCTAAATATCATCAGAAACAGGCTTGGATCATTAAGTATACATAACAAAGGAGCATTCTACTACACATGGCACTGAGCCTCCTTCTTGTTTAATAAGTGCTCTTTATCTCCTTACTGGCTAAATCTCTAAAAGCAGGCACAGTGTCTCATAGGAAATTATTCATCCACACTTCACCTTTAAATCATACAATTAGTTTTCAATGTTTTCTCTGAAATATGCATGCTGCACTCAGAAAAATTGCAAATGTTATTTGCTTTATCTTGTCCTAAAAATGTGGGTATACATTTTAATAATTTCTTTGCTTTGTAGCTCTCAAAGTACTTTTTCACCCCCTCCCCAGTCACAATTGTCCACACAAAATACTAACACTTGAAATAACTACTACTCTAGCATAAAATGAGATGCAGTGGCATATTAATTTGTGACTATTACTCATTACTAATTTTTAACACTATGCTGATGTCTCTGGATGTCTGTGTTTGTTCTCATATGAATCGCTGTCCTCTTCCTGTTCACCTCTGGAATGTCTACAGCTTTCCTACGAGTGTATAACCACTATTTGGACAAATGATAGAAACCTTTGACACAGTGCACACTTTACCCTGTGCATTAGTTTATCATTTCTATAACAAAACACCTTAATCAAGCTACTTATAGAAAGGGGAAAGTTAACTGAGGCTCATATTTCTGGTAGTTCAAGGTTCATGGTCTTGGCTTCCTACTACTAGAATCTAACAGTACCACACAACAAGAGACAGGGCCACACATCCCATGCCTATCTGTCTGGTCTCTCTCCATCTTGTTATAAGCCACTGGGACTCAATTGTGAAGTACTACCCGGTGAATCCATATAATCTATATAACTATATAGATCATTACTTAAAAGCCCTACCTCTAAATACCACTATTGGATTAAATTTCAAAATTTAATAACTCACATTGAAAATAAGTTAAATATCATAAAAGCCTGGAGATACGGATAGCACTTTCAAGCTACTGTGCTCAACCTATGATTTATGTTTTCTAAATCATAAAAAGCAAATCTGTCAATATCTTAGTATATAGCCCCTGCAATCATTGGTATGAAAGTTTTCAAAGGCTTCTAGACTGTTCAGTCAAATTGAGAGGAGCCCCAGGCTCTGGTAGTGACTGGCGAATATCTTAAAGGCAGAGTGGTCATAAACTACAATTTCTACTGTAGAAGAAACTCTTGTGGCCTGAGGAGGGATTTGTGGCCTGAGGAGGGATTTGTGACGTCTACTGGGGTAATGACTTGACTTCACTTTTCACTTGACAATTTAATGGTGGCAAACTAATTGCTAACTTAGTTTGTCCTCTGGGCTTCCCTTTGGTTTGGGTGTTATGTACAAATTCATTATAATTGTGTGCCCATATAAATACATATAAACACAACTTCTATTAACGTATAGTGGCACATGAAATTATTTTTAAGGGATTTATTTTATTTTTATTTTATGTGTACAACTGCTTGCCTGGATGAATCCTATATATACCACATGAATACAGCACTTAAGGAATTCAGAAGGGAACATTGGATCCCCTGGAACTGGAGTTATAGATGCTTGTGAGCCACCATGTAGGTGCTGGGAACTGAACCTGAGCCTTCTGCAAGAACAGCAAATGTTCTTAACACCAAGCCATCTTTCTAGCCCCATAAATGATTTTAAGGGACTGCTCTAGATATTCTTACGAGTGTATAACCACTATTTGGACAAATGATAGAAACCTTTGACACAGTGCACACTTTACCCTGTGCATTAGTTTATCATTTCTATAACAAAACACCTTAATCAAGCTACTTATAGAAAGGGGAAAGACATGATCATTAATCCTATGCATCTCATATCAATGTAGAAAAATTAAAAAGTAAAAAAAATTCCATGTCACAGACATATTACAGAACCGACTACAAACTTGTTAAAGTTTTTGTTTACAGAAAAGGCTCTTTTAATGATATCCTGTGGTTTTTTTTTTTTCTTACTAATGCATGTTGAATGTGTTGGCCAATGTCAAAACCTCCCCTTAAATATTTGCTGAGTCGGCCGGGCGTTGGTGGCGCACGCCTTTAATCCCAGCACTCGGGAGGCAGAGGCAGGCGGATCTCTGTGAGTTCGAGGCCAGCCTGGGCTACCAAGTGAGCTCCAGGAAAGGCGCAAAGCTACACAGAGAAACCCTGTCTCGAAAAAAAAAAAGAAAAAAAAATTTGCTGAGTCCAGTTGACTATGAGCATCCTACTTATATATTATATTATATGTTCTCATAGTGCATGTACGGATAAATCTAGCCAGCCTCCATAAAATTCTGTTACATACTTATACTCCTTGGTTTCCTGCTGTGTATCATGTTGCAATAAACAGGCTGGCAGATACATTATTTCTCACTTGTTTCAGTGTCTTTAGTAACCTGAGTGCTGTCATTCAGGGTTCTAAAGGGTTCTACACATTTTATTATTCATTTTGCTTCTTGACCTTCCTGGACTACTCCACTTATTTCTTCCACATTACAAGGAGGTCAGAAAAATATAATAACCCTAACATAGGTTCATTATCAATTTAAATTCTACATTTGTTAAAGTAACTTCAGAGAATTAATAGTCTATATCCTGAAGTCAGAATTCTTTGATTTTGAAGAAACTTTTTTATTTTTTAAAGATTTATTTGTATTTAAATGGATCTGTATGTGTGTCTAATGTGAGGGTATTTCACATGTGTGTGTAGATGCCCAAAGAGGTTAGAATAGGACAGTGGAGCTCCTGGAACTGGAGTTACAGGCATTGTGAGATGCTGATATGGGCTCTGGGAACCAACTCAGGTCCCCTGCAAAAGTAGCAAGTGTTCTTTTTTATTATTATTATTAAGAATTTTTTTTATTCATTTTACATACCAACCACAGATCCCTCTCTCATCCCTCCTCCTGCTCCCTCCCAGCCTTCCCTCCCAGCCCATCCCCCATCCCCTCCCTGGAAAAGGTAAGGCCTCCCATGGGGAGTCACCAAAGCCTGGTACATTCAATTGAGGCAGGTCCGTGACCCTCACCCTGCATCAAGGCAATGCAAGGTGTCCCACCATAGGTAATGGGCTCCAAAAAGCCAGTTCATGCACCAGAGATAGATCCTATTTCCACTACCGGGGCCCCTTAAACAGACCAAGCTACACAACTATCTTGCTTATGCAGAGGGCCTAGTCCAGTCCCATGCAGGCTCCACAGCTGTTGGTCTAAAGTTTATGAGTTCTGAGGTGGGGGTTGGGTAATAGACGGTAAGGGATGGGGGAGGAGAACATAAGGGAACAGGATGGTCGAGCTGGAACAGGGACAGAGTGGGAGAGCAATGAAAGAGATATCTTGTTAGAGGGAGACATCATGGGCATAGGGAGAAACCAGGTGCTAGGGAAGTTCCCATGAATCTACAAGGATGACCCCAGCTTAGACTACTAGCAATAGTGGAGAGGGTTCCTGAGCTGGCCTACCCTGGTAATCAGATTGGTAAGTACCCTAACTGTCATCATAGAGCCTTCATCTGATGGAAACAAATGCAGAGATCCACAGCCAAGCACCAAGCCGAGCTTCAGAAGTCCAGTCAAAGAGAGGGAAGAGGGATTCTGTGAGCAAGGGGCATCACATTCATGATGGGGAAGCTTATAGATCCAACCAAACCAAGCAGCAAGTGTTCTTAACTACTGAACCATCTCTCCAGCCACTGGAGAACCTTTTTAAAATCTTTTGACATTTCAATAAAGAAAAATAATTGTGCAGGACACCAACTAAAGAAACAAATATATGTAGCTTTAACTCTACATATAGTCGTGAAAGCAAATATTTGTAACTCCTGCATTTAAACATTTTACAAATTTTCAGACATATTTTCAACATTGTTAAGATGTACACATAATAGATCTCAATATTAGGCAAACAAGTATTAAATATCACTATTGATGTCTTATAAATATAGGTACTGATGTGCAGAGAATTTATATGTCTTACTAAAGTCAAACTTGACTGAATCAGTGGTTCATCCATGCAATTAATTCATCAAGTATTTATTAGGGTTACGGTATATACCAAATTTTATTTTCAACATTGAAGGAAGAGACAGAGGTAAATGAATAAAGATGTGGCTATTCTGTAATATGTACTTAATATGTATTTTTAACATATAATGCTTAGGTATATGTCTCCTGTACTGATTCTAGATATTATGTAGTGTTTGAGGAAATTGGATTAGAACAAAATTAAAACAACTGAATAATCGGCAGGCTGTAAATTCATGTAGAGTGATCAGAAGAGCCTTCATGAGAGACCCAAACTTTGTAAAAGCTTGGAAGAAGGAGCTGTAGAAAATGTACAGAGATCCAAAGGCTCCTTGAAGAGGTTCAGGCAGTAGGGAACCTTGTGCACTTACATTTGATTGAGGTGTTCCACTTTCTTATGAGACAACAAAGAGTCAGCATGGATAGAGGAAAGTATATTGTTATAAAAGTAATTTCAGATAAGGAGGGAAATGGGAGCTGAACACAGGATGCTGCCTGAAGCCAGACTATGTAGAACTTACTGAATCTTTAAAATAAACTATTTCTTTATTATCAATGAGTATATACTCAACTTGAACTCATAAAGGAGAGTATTTCATTTCATATATGTTGACATGCCCATGTTTAGCTGGGCCCACAGATTCAAATGCCATTATCAGTGTTACCTTTATCACTGTCTCTCTCCCAGTGTGACAAATCCTCTGCTTTTACTACTCCTGTTGCCCTGGAATGCTTCTCCACAGCAAAGATCAGGCTTGCCTATCAGTTTAACAACTCTGGTGAAAGGAAGCTTATCCTGGTTGACACTGTATCAACACAACTTAGAAGCTTCCATTAGCTCTGCTCCATCACTTCTGGTCCTGAGAACTATTGCCATCAGTAAATACAGTACTGAGGACTGGGAAATAGGTAACCCTGAAAATCTGACAAACTGAGTTTGAGCCCCAGAACCAGCATAAAACCTGTACATGATGGTGCATATCTGTAATCACAACACTCCTATGACAAGATGGGAGGCAGACAGGAAAAATGTCTGGAAGCTCAAGGGGCAGCCAGAATGAAATGCACAGCATAGCAGGTTAAGGAACAAGAGAAACTGTGCTTCACTAAGATAGAAGGAGAGAATTAACTCCCAAAAGGTGGCCACTAACATGCTGTGGCACACATGTGTTGTGGCATGCATGCACCTAACCTTCTCTCTCTTCTTCCCCTCTCTCTCTCTCTTCCCCCTCTTTCTCCCATACACACACCTACTACATAAACAAATAATAAACTTTTAAAATAAAACAAAATATGATGCAGTACTGAAATTTGAGATCATGACCCTTGCATGTGAGGTAAAAGGTAGACATTAATCATTTCCCAGATCCACATTGATAAGAGGAAAAACTGTAAAGGGGAGCACTGAGCAGCCCAAATGCATAACTACCCCTTTCTTCAATTTCCAGTAAATATAATGAAGTCACATAAATATTCCAACTCAGAATCCTGTCCTCTTTCCTCAGAAAATATGTTGTAATGGAGAATGCAAACATTATCTTCAGCCTTCATGAGAACTGTAGCTATTGATCTGTCTGATTGGTCTGATGCCTTCCTCGTGCTCACCATGACACAGCCCCACAGTCTCCTATCTATGCTCCTCATGAAATCACTTTCCACTGGTGAGTGTGTCCCTTTCTTACAGAAGAGTTCTTACTTTGGAGACTATTAGCATCAATAGCACTCTTCCCCTTCCTGAAATATCAGACAAGTACTCGGAGCTACACACTCGACATCTGCAGAACAACCTACAGCACAGTATGGAATTCTTAGCAGTAAGCAGCAGAATTCCTAAACAACACAATACTGGAAACTTGCATACTGTTATGGACACTGCATATAAAAATGAGCCTATTGAAGTCGCCTTCCACCTCCTATCATCTGTTAATGGGCCATGAAATAACTGTTATATGATAATATGCAAAGTATAGATAGACAGACCTGGAATCCTGCAGTAGCTGTGTTTCAAGACCTGCCTGTGTAATGTGACAGGAACTATTAGAGGACACAGTGTTCTTACTACAAGAGCATTGCAATGCCCACAACAGTGACTGTAGAATGAGAGGTGCTAACTGGAACCAACCCTAGGAATGGTTATAGTTGACTTTAAAAAACGCAAAGTTGAAAATACAGCGAAATTTCCCTGAGACAATAGGGGCTTGTGGAAAACAGTTTCTACACTTTAAGTACTCACAGTCCTTCCTTGTTCCATTTTATCCTTATAGGTTTGAAATAAATTGTGGAATCTGGGCAAACCTAAGCAAATAATTGAAGTGTGGACTGCAAAACAAGTACAAGTAGCTAGTTTTTGTTTTTTTGTTTGTTTGTTTGTTTGTTTTGCCAAATCTGAAAAGCTGAGTTGTACGTCTCAAAGATTCAATCCTTCACCCTTGACCTATTTTGACTCACATGGTGTATTTGTGCTACATCCTTTAAGAACAAGATGCTTGTATTATGCTATACTGAGGTCAAGTTCATTAAAAATATTGTTCCATCTTTGCCACATAGAGGACACATAAATAGATAAAATTATTGAAAGTTTGATTTAAGCTCTGTTAAAAACATGAAAACTGAGTTTTACTTAATATGCCCATTCCCAGTGAATGCTTCTCAGTGAAATGCCCCTTTAACATTAAAAACCAAAAGCTAACTCTCAGTCCATTACTTACTCTTTGAAATGCTATTAGCAATGAATAGAAATTAGTCGATTTATATTTATCACATTTCAAAGCCTGATAATTCATTTCCCAACTTAATTTAATCATTTGTACTGTTTTATCTTTAAGTCAGTTTTAAAAACGTGAAGATTGAGGTGTATAAAAAAGTGAATTTTTATAGTTTTCCCTTGACTGGAAGGAAAACAACCAGTTTTGTAAATCTCAGTGGGGGTCTTTAGAATGGGAACTTTACAGTGTACATATTTCCTGCACTGATCCCCATAAATATAAGTATTTCAAATTGGGTTCATGTTTTAGAAACATGAGCTGGATTTCTTCTGACTGTCTTTAGCATTTACTTTCTTGTAAAAGCCTTTTTGTTTGTATCTCACAGTAAGGACTGGGTCAAAAAGTGGTCTGCAGGCTAATTAAATTTTAAGCATCACACAACAGCATGAATTACACTCAAAAATATCCATTCATAGTACTAAGTCATAGTCCTAGCTTGGTTCCTATTTTGAAATGTATGGTCTTCCTTGTCAGATGGGTAAAGCAAAAGGTTGATCCTCTGTGTTGAATGTCCTTATAAACCCTGTTGGGCAGACACCCCTGATTCCTAGGATCATAACATTATTTATCTGTGAATGCAATAAATCCCCAGTGAACCTTCATACTTTTTGGAAACACAATATTCTCTCTTGTTCTTTTCTGCAGACTAAAGTCAAACTGAATATCAATACAACAGATGTTTTTTCTGCCTTGAATCTTAAGCACTTATTATTCTTTAATTTGTTTTCAAAGTCTTAGGAAATTATGATTCCAAACAAGGTCATACCTCAGCTCATATTACTTAAAATTTTTGGGACATTACCTCCTCTTTAGAAATCTTAAGCATCCCTTGAAGATAAGTTGTGATGCAATCTAGATAACACACCTAGGAACCTGAAGACCACATCAGAGGTCACGTAAGCAGACAGCAAGCCATTCCATCCCAGGAGAGCATGCTAGAGAAAGAATAATGACTGTGTTTTGCAATATATAAATTACTAAAATATCATGGAATTCTTCAGTTCATGTTGGCAGTGCTCTGATCATTCTAAACCATGAGCCAGTTCATGAAGTGCTGAGCAAAGAGCTCATCACAATGTCTGTGTGAGGACTAGGTAATTAATTTTCAATATATCATTCATTAAACAAGTGTTCACTGTTCATATGTCATGTCATGTAAGACACGGGAGTACAAGCTGGAGACTAAAGAAAAGGAAGAAACATTATGGACACAGTTCTGGTTCATTTAATTCACTCCACCCACACAAAACTGTGGGGACCCACAAGATGGCTCAATGGGTATAAGTATTTATTGCCAAATTATGGTGAACTGAGTTTGATTGCTGGAACCTGCATAGGCATAAAAGGAGAGAATCAAGTCCCAAAGTTGTACTATGATCTCCACACCTATGCTGTGGTACACACACACACACACACACACACACACACACACACACACACTCACTCATAATTATAGTAATAGTGTAGATTTTGATTTGGAACAAAAAGAATCTACCATGACTTATTCCTAGTTACATCCATATTTCAGTGAACTAAAATGACATATTTGGTTAGAGGAATTCAAAATTTATTTATTTATTTTTCAAGCTACGACGATCACCAAAGAGAGTAACATTTGTCATATACCGGTTGGTAAGAAACGTTCTGTGGTTTGATCTAAATCGCGTGTTGCTTCTGCTTCCCCCATCTACATGTCTACATATATTTATTTTTCTCTTCTGCCCACAATAACGTACGACATTCAGATGAATCCGATAATCACTTCAGTACTTTTGTTGAGTGGTTGATGGGTCAGTTATTTCGTTTTGTTTGTTACTGTTGTTTATAGACCCTCCTGTGTGCAGCACACGCTTATGAGCAAGGAAGTTGCAGTGGGGACAAGAATGGCTGACCCTCTCACTAAGAGATTGCCTGTTCACTGCACTACAAATGGTCCAAGAAATCAAAGAAAGTGACATTTCTGGGGGCTGAAGAAATGAAAGAAAGAAAGGTTAAGAGCTCTTAGGGCAGACCCAGATTTAGTTCTCAGCACCCACATAGCAAATCACAAGCATCCGTAACTCCATTTCCTGGGGATCTGATGCCCTCTTCTGGACTCTGTGGACACTGCACTCATGTGGCGCGCACACATCCATGCAGGCAAAATACTCGTGCACATAAAGTGAAGTTTTAAAACAACGATACAAAAATTTAAGAATTTTTTTTTTTTACTTTGAAAGAATAAAATGGAAATGTAACTGTGAGAAGTAGTAAAAATGAAGGTAGGTACTGTGCCATGTAAGATGGAAACTTCCTTTGGAGTTGACATTTAACCTGACATCTGAGTAATGAGAATGTTCAGACATACAGAGATAAGGAGGTATAATAGAGAGGGATGAGATGGTGTCTTATAGTGATAAATGGAATACATGCATACATAAACATTTATCCTATATTATAATGCTGCACAATATATATGTGTGTGTGTGTATATGTGTTTATCATGATGAAATTAGTTTCTTTCATATGTTGAGAGTCACCTCTATATGCATCCTTGGCTTTCCACAGGTCTGAGGAATGGAGGTATCAGTTAGCCTTTGCTGCAGACCATCTACAGGAATATCTCTGCAGTGGAAGATGAAACAGAGCGAGCCACTGTTTCATCTAAACCAAGTTCTCATTGTATATAAACTGGGCTCCAATGTCCTAGTGTTGTGTAATTTCCTTCAGTACTTTAATGTTCTTATCTGTATAGTATAATTTGATAAGACACAAAGAGGTCTCCTATTCTCACCATCCTTCCTGCATGAAATAATTAAATTTTACCTTTTGTAGCTAGAAGGCTAGGAGCAGGTTATAGCCACAGGAGCAAAGTGCCTATGGGAGGCAAAGTATCAAGTTTCGATTCCTTTCCCTTTTGTGATTAAATCTCATCAGCTCATAACTTGCTACTAGTTTGTGGGGGCTGAAGTTAGCTGATGGCCATGTTTCTCAGTCCATGCCTCCCCCTCCTTTGGGTAATGCATCATAAATGAGATGGACAGCTTGACCGATCATGTACGTACAATGATGGATAATGTGAAAGTCAGGGACTTAGCCTCGCCGGCAGATATGCTCCAGCTGGCAGACATGATTTAGTATCAGTCTAAGATTCTTCAGGGGCTTTCACATATATTTCGTGCATCTCACTATTCTAAAAGTATTATATGTGGCCAATCTAGACCACAGTTTCCCATTACAGCAACAGGCTGTCTGATCTGTAGAGGGCCAGATCCCATCAGATGGGACATGAGCTCCCTTTACTGGCTCATAGTCTTTACTTTTCCTGCCCTAGTACTGAAATTAGTAACTTAGTGAGCCATGTTTTGATTTTTAGTTTTCTATTCACACACTCCTATTTACACCTGTCAATCAGATTCATATCCATTTTCCTCTCCCCCAAAATAAAATAACCCAAACTCTTGAAGGTATCCTGTGACATTACATACCAGGATATCTTGCTGCTTTTCCTGTTGCTGTGTTTAAAGCCTGGAAAAAAACTTAATGTAAATATGGTTTGTTTGGGCTCCACTCTTGAGAGTACACTAGTCTACCATGGTGGTGAAATCCAGGTGGCACCAGCTCCTGGAGTTGCATTCCCAGTCAAGAAGAAGAGAATGACAAAGGGTCATATATACCCAGCCAGCGTTCTCCTTTCTATGCCATTCTGGTCTCCAGCCCAGAGAAAGGTACTACCTAAAACCAGGGTAATCTTCCCAAGTCAATGAATCTAATCAAAATAATCCTTCACAGGCATGCCCAGAGGCTATGCTAATCTAATTTATCCATGACAAATTGCCTGGAGATTTGTCTCCTAAGCGAGTCCAGATTCTGTCAAGTTGACAGTCAACACTGACTCTCTCATTGGTCTTCTCACCATTCCACTCCTCCTTCCCCTACATCTACACTGAACATCTTCTCAGTTCCTCATGCTTTTTCATAAGGTTTGTCTTTATTAACCGGATCATACAGAGAATGCCACCTCTTACCCAGTGAACTCTCAGACTCTTCACAAGATCTGCC
>CABHPP010137009.1:0-68904 GCA_902168425.1 Peromyscus attwateri | reverse complement strand
TGCCACCTCTTACCCAGTGAACTCTCAGACTCTTCACAAGATCTGCCTTTAATATACTCCTTTCCTATTGCAAAATAATCTCTAACACACAAGTGAACTTTGATCAAACTGCTTTAGATCCACAAACAATAGCCACTTGATTTTCCACAAATAATATCCACTGTTAGTGGGACATAAAAGGTGGTCTAATGTGAATCTAAATCCAAATCCACTCCATACTCTCATCCTTTACTCCCACTTTGCCACAAGCCCTGGCATTGCACCAGATTGTATGCCATATTCCAGCTATGTCAGCATTTCCATACCTACAGTTATTCCCTCGGCCTGAGTTTTTCTTGTCTTAACCAAACTCAAATTATCATTTCCAATCAAGATATGCATAATTGGTTTTGCTCTTTTCTGTGGTGTTACAACAGCTACAGTTATGACTGCCCTGGCAAAATATATCTAATGGAACAGTAGTGGTACAAATGAAATGAAAGTAATTATCCACATTCTGATTGGACCTAAGTCTTGGCTTCACAAGATGAAACCCATATTTGGCACCATTATCAAGGCCAAGAGCCTGTGGCTAGACAGGTCATGGGCCTTAGGGGAGAATCTAGTCCTATGATCCTGCTAACTGGACTTAGTATTAAACCAACTCTGAATGACTTAACATTATTCCCATAGATGCATGCATCTCTTGGCCCTAATCAGAGAAGCTTCTTCTTGCAGTAGATGCTAATTAACAGAGACCCACAACTGTCAAAGCATAGGAAATAAAAGCTGAATGCTGAGTGTTACATAGGACATCTGTATCATTCACCCTCTTCCCAAGGCTCAGGGTTCATTACAGACACGGGAAGGAAAACTTATAAGTGCCAGAGTTAGAGAATGACTGCAAGCAAACAGCCTTAACATGGCAGAACAGCTCCATATATGGACCCACAATGACCATGACAGCATGCACAAAACCTGAACAAGCTGAAACAAGATGAAAATCCCAGCATGGATTTGGGAGAGGTCCCCCTGTACCTGAGGAACTATTGACAATTAATTGGAACGTCAGCTTTCTTTAGGAATGTGGAACTAATAGGTTGACCACACCCCAGGGGAAGGCCACACATTCAAGTGTTTATGGCTATATATATTGAACTAGATATGTTTTTTTTTAAAAAAAAAAACTACCTCTAATTGTATGTGTTGGGAGATGAGGTAGCTCTGGAAGGATTTGGGGGACAGGAGATGAGTATGATCAAACTACATTGTACAAAATTCTGTAAGAACTAATAAAATGAGAAAGAAAAAAATAAAATAAAAATCAGTGTCATACAAAATATTTAAAGGAATTCTGAAGAGAATCTGAGTTCACTTAAAGTGAAAAATATGCTTTCTCTCTACCTGCAATGTTCTCTCAACACATTCATTACAGTCAAGTGAAAAACCATGGAGTTCTTGTCTAACCGATTATCATAGAAAGTTCACCAAAACAAAGTTGGATGTCCTGAGGTCAGTTCCCCCACTCTTATATGTCTCAAGGATACTTGATGTCCAGAACCACTAACTTTGATTTTAGATATGTCTATATAAGGTCTGTTATGGACTAAATTAACTTTGTATCATGTATACTGACTTCTCCAAGTGTCTGTAACACAGCATAATAAGAATACTGGGATTCTACTGCATCTATATGATGCCATGGCAAAAGCAATCATGGTTCAAGGTCAACCAGGGATACTCCTGCTTGATTCAGCAAAGACAAAAGCAAATCTGAGCTTTGTGTTTGAGTGTTTGAATCAGTTTTTCTATTCTCTATATATCAAGAGTGTGAGAGAGGAAAGCTAGGAGTAGCACATATGTCTTCAGTTAAGGACATGTCTGAAGAAATCAGACTTTAAGATGTCTAGATCTTTTGTAACTGCCTGTAAGAGATTGTGCAAAGCTTTTGTCCAGCGAATCCCACAGAAACTGCACTGGGGAACACTCTTGGAGGAAGACACCATCTTTGGGGTGTTCTCATAATATGTCACACATACTCAAAATAAACATGTTTCAAAAATTAAGGCAAGATGGCCCACTGGGTAAAGATACTTACAACGAAGCTTGATGACCTGAGTTAGGTCCCCAGGACCCACACAACAGAATAAGAGAAACAATCAAATAGCAGCATTGGAGAGTAACAAGAGTTGGTGTCTTACCACAGGAGCGTGTGTAAGTGCTTTCCACTTTTTTTTTTTTTTTTTGAGGTGGCACACACCTTTATTTTTTTTTATTTTATTTTTTTTATTTTTCCTAATTTCTTTTTTTTGAATTTATTTTATTTTATTTTACAATATAATTCAACTTTACATATCAGTCATAGATTCCCCCTTTCTCCCTCCTCCCCCCCTGCCCCCCCCCCCGCCAACCCCCCATTTCCATCTCCTCAAGGGCAAAGACTCTCCCGAGGATTGAGTTCGACCTGGTGGACTCAGCCCAGGCAGGTCTAGTCCCCTCCTCCCAGGCTGAGCCTATCCAGTGACAGAGGGAACTAGATGCAGATATCCATGGTCAGGCCCTGGGTGGAGCTCCGGGAGTCCAATTGGCAAGAAGGAGGAGGGTTTATGTGAGCAAGAGTTGTTGGGACCAGGGATGGATGGAATACAGGGACAAGTGGCCAAACGAATAGAAACACATGAACTGTGAACCAATGGCTGAGGGGCCCCCAACTGGATCAGGCCCTTTGAATGGGTGAGACAGTTGATTGGCTTGATCTGTTTAGGAGGCATACAGGCAGTTGGACCAGGCCCTGTGCTCAGTACATGAATTGACTGTTTGAAACCTGGGGCTTAGTTGAGACCCTAGGCTTTCCACTTTTAAAGAATATAATGAATAAATATTTGATAGCAACCCATCCAAACCAAGTGATGAGAGAATAAATAGAATGCTTCCCTATTCTTAATAGATCACAGCTGTATTAGGCAGGGTTTGTAGCACTCAACAGCACATAATGGGCATTCTACCAGAACCTGCCTACATGTGGCTCTATCAGCTGTAGATTGGAAGCCATGAGGGAAGGTTTATAGTACATGAACATGAAGATGGAAACTTCCATACTCAAAAAGATAATAAACAACAATTACTTTCAAGTTGTTTATACTAAACATGATATATAAAAAAAAACGTCTTGATAATATCTAGGACACACAATTTGGAACTTAAAGTCATTGTAATTTTCAGATCTGTACAGAAGGAAAATGAACTACCCTCTGAAAGAATCCAGATCATTTTACTTTTGTGATTTCTACTTTTGTGTGTAGCTCATGGGACCATGAGGAATTTAATTACTTCTACGGCAGAACAAACTAAATGCATTCGTCATCTTTATCATGCTAATTCCACGTCATCTTTCCCTTAAGGGATTCACAGAAGCAGCTTTGTAATCCGTGGTTGGCCACCATCAGTATTAAAATATATGTCCAGGAGAAGGTGTGAGGGCAAAACTGAAAGACTGACCATGGTGGAGCCCCTGGCCTCAGGCTGAGCAGGATAATTTATCCAGCTCAGTCTCATCACTTCATCACTGAGCCTTGACAACTGTCTCTGCCTCCTCCTTTTTTTCCCCTTCTTTTATTGTTGTTGTTTGGCTTTGGTTTGGGGGTATTGTTTGTTTTTTGAGACAGGTCTCTCTATGTAGCTCTGGCTTTCCTGAAACTCATTATTCTAACCAAGTAAACCTTAAATTTACAGAGATCCACCTCCTCTACCTCCCGATTACTGAGTTAAAGGAGTATACCACTATGCCTGGTACAACTCTGCCAGGGCAAGAGGATGAGATTGGAGAGTTGATTTAACATTTCGATTGAGTCAAGTACCTCTATGTTCATAAAATTTATTTGCTATGAGCATTATTGTGTATAGATTCTCAACATTATCATAATTACAGCCATTTCTTATGACAGTTGTAGGGGGGGCCACAGAGGCTCCCTAGTGAGACCTTACTCAAGGTCAGAGAATCTGAGCTTGCTTTACCCATCAGAGCTACATAATAGAATGATTTGGTCAAAGGCGTATTTACCAGGTGTTTGGAAGGGTCTACACTTGGCTGTACAGAGTGCTTTGATCTTGCAAGGGGGAGGTCTTTTGCCTCTCCCATTGGCATATTATAAAAAGCCCTTTTGAATAAAGCTCTGGGTGACTGGGTATTGCCCAGGGCCCTCCTGAAGCTATCCTGTGTCTCTGTCTTTCTTATAATTGATTTCTATATTTCTATCTATCATTTCCTCATTCCTCTCTCCTCCACCCAAGAACCCTTTGAAAGGTGGGAGCAGGTCAGAGCTGGACTCTGGCAGACTCCCACACAGTTTTTCTGTATTCTGTTTGGAAAATTAATTATCTTAATAAATGATCCCTAAACACATCATTTTACAGTGCCTCTCTCAAATTGTTTCTGATCCCTGTATACCCATGTCTGTGTTTCTCATGATTCTTTTCTTATCCTTGAAAATTTGAAATATAAAGAAGAAGAGAAAATGCATTTCAGAAAATATATTTTGATCCTAATCTCTATTGAATATTCACCCCATGCCAACATGTTACTTTGGATGAACACAATTAAAAAAAAATGACCATACCTGCTCTTTTAGCATCAGTGGTGCTGATTCTACAACAGTTTACCCATCAATGCTTAGGCTTTGTCTCACTCACCACACTCTATACTGGTATAAGTTCTGTTTTCACTCTGGTTGCAAAAAACAGGGTTCTGTGATACCATATTATCTGAAAATTTTGGATGGATTGGTCTCAGAAGAAATTTTAAAAACAAACATAAGTTATTAACAAATATTTAGAGAAATCTCCCCTTGGTCTATCCTTTTTAGATGGCCATATAGATCTGCCTTTTCCTAGTAGTTTGGCAATACTTTTCAACATGTATTCTACTGACCACACTAAGATGGAGGCTCACATTGCTTATTGCTTTCCAATCTACATCATTTTGAAAAGACATAAAAATCTGTACGCAAATATAGACTAGAATGCATATGATTTGCAAGCTTTCACTTGATTTCATCTCATGAATGTTCCATTGTAAAACCAAAACACCTTTAGTTAAGTATGTCACATGATATAGGGAAGACATTTTATAAGTGGACGTTCCTCAAACCTCCAATTCTAAGGCACCCAGCCAGATCATCCTGGCTTAGGTATTTGAACACCAGTCACAGCAGTGTTTGAAAAACAAATAAACAAAACAAAACAAAGGTATTTGATCTACCCAAGAAAACAGGTAAATTCCACTGTTAGCGTGAATATTTAGCAGAACATTATAGCTAATTCAGATGAAATAGCAGAAAATACAATGACCATCTACTGAATTAATTGCTTTGAAATCTCTCTAACTCTGGAGATACTTCAGAGAGGAAAAGAAGTAAATAAGTGAAAGTAAATTTTTAAAAATAAAAATGATGGTAAGTGAAATATTACCCCTTGAACTTACATTCAGAACTACCGTTTCCGCCATGGCTCAGTTCAACTTGTGTACAAACAGGACTGCAGGTTACATGAAAGGAGCCTCCCCAGGGTGCTGATGCTGTGGAGCTGAGGGTGGCAAGCCCAGGCTTCTGACAACCAGGCTATGAAATGCCAGCGGCCAACTGTCAACAGTGCTCTGAGATCTAACAGACTCTGTGTCAATAATCTCCAGAGCAAACATTCAAAGTCACAAAAACTCCAATGATGTGTGGCCTTTCCAGAGGATCCGAGCCCTCTGTCATCTGTGCCCTCATTTGAAGGTTATGCAAATCTTATTAAAATAATTCCGATCCTCTTTGGTCATTTATTAATGCAAAAAATTTTAATACAGTAAGGTTCTTGGTACTCTGTGATCATACATGGCTTAAATGCCTGTATCATTCTGTTCTTTCTCAGGGTCAAGACATCTCAGTCCAGACAAGAGCTCAAAACACTTCTGCTCAATTTTCTTGGTCTTTGTTTCATCCTTGGTAAGTAAGAATAGCATGTATATGCAAGTGTACATTTACATACATATGTACAGATACATGCATACACACACATATTAATATGCACACAGACTCATATACACACACATACACATGGATTCACATGCACACATATCATGCACACACATAAACATTTGCATGGTAAGTCTTCCTTCAATAAACACATGCTGAGACCAGTTCCCATTCTAAACACAATCTGAGGTTTTGTGATAAGAAAACTTGAGTAATCAGGCCCATTTCTAGAGATGAACCACAGCTTACCTTATTTTGGAAGAAAATTAACTGAAACAATCAGAATTCAGACTTATTTACATCCTAAATCATGTGCTATCACTCATTGGGGAACATACTTGCTTATAATGTGGGGATTTTCACGTTTTTACTTAACAAAATGCTCTAAGCAAATGCATCTAGCATCATTTAATACACTACAAGGCCAAGATACAGTGGAAAGACTTTTTCTAGAGAACCTGTTGATTCAGCAAACACCACCATCTCTGCTGTGGGCTCAGAATTCTCATACATTTTCAAAGAGAAGAACTCTGGCAACTTTCTCCAATTAGTGCTAAGTCCACCTTACCTAAGTAAGTTGTTTAACCAAAGGAAGTTCTGTCTTCCTCTCCCCTGGACTCTGTAGTGTACTGTGCAAAGATAAAGTGTATGAGAAACTTAAAATTCCAAGAAAATCCCCGTGAGAGCCTTCTCTCCTTGTCTATAGTAATCTAAGCTACGAAAAAATCTATAAAAATCAGATTTTTAAAAAAATTTGCATTCTGATTTCTCTTGACCCATTCTTTGATGATATGTACACACATATTTTTGTTGCTTTCTTATTCTTTAAAATAATTTCATATTTTCAGGTGGTGGTGGTGGTACATACCTTTAATCCCATCACTTGAGAGGCAGAGGCAAGCAGATCTCTGTGAGTTCAGGGCCAGCCTGGTCTACACAGTGAGCTCCAGGATATCCAGGGCTACACAGAGAAACCACCTCTTCAAAAAATAATACTTTCACATTTTATTAAAATGCTGCAGGCCGCAGGAATATATCATAAGAACTCAGCTGGTTATGACAAAGTCACTACCTGGAGGGATCAGGGAATTCCTCCAGAGGAAGCCAAATTCCAAGGAGTTTTTGGTGTTATTTGGCTTGTTATATATCAGCTGTCTTCTGTTATGAAAATCATGTGTGCCTTCATAGTTTTCCAGTTGACTTTTCCCTAGAAGGGCTAACAGTGTGGACTAATCACTCTCTGGAGATACACATTCCAGGAATTTGGAGAACAGCCTTAGGAAAGGCTTTCTCTGGAATCATATATCCCCCTTAGCCACTTTCAAGAACTAACAGGAGACACTGCCTAGGTTGATGCCCAACTTTCAAGGACTAACAGTGGTAACAGCCCACATGCAAGTCTCCACAAGGAGACACCATCTAGGTGAGGTGGACGTTAAGCTTTACACAATTTAGCTTGGACCCTCCCTTTTTATACTGGGACTTTTAGGGCACAGGACAGAGAAGAGAAAAGAGAATGGAAGAACTATATGGGTAAGATCTTGAGAGGAACACACTGAGATGGGGAAGAACTAGATTGAAGGACGAGAAGAGAGTACTAGAGGAATGAGATGGAAGATGAGGAAGAGCCAGATGGGGAAGAACAAGATGAAGAAGAGCCAGATGAGAGAAAAGGAGATGGGAGAGGAGCTGATAGGGGAAAGAACTAGATGGATGAGAACCTAGAAGGGACAGAACTAGATGAAGGAATTAAGATAGAACCTAGAGGGGACAGTAGATAAACACAGAGAGAAATCAGGCAAGAAAGGAGCTAGATATGAGAGCAGAGTAGAAGCTGTGTAGAGAGAGAACTATCACAGAATAGTAAAGTGTATGAACTAAGGGGTTTCGTGTACATAGATTAATTTCTTTTCATCAAAGATTAATTATCAGCTGGTTGTAGATTCTTCCCGGACCTTGGGAGGAGACTATCGAGGGGCTGGACCCCCATAGTCCCTGATATTAAAATACAAAATCAAAAAATTCAATCCCCTGGACTTAAGAATAAATTGCAGTCTTTGGCACCTCAGTCTCCAGACTCAATTTATAGTCACTATGATGCTTTTATAAGCCTCATATCAACATAGGAATAAGATTAAATTAACTGTTACAATCATCATTTTTTTTAAGTCTCCAAGCAGGAAATTCTAAATAATTTTTTTTTCTTTTTGAAGAATCTAACCAGTTTGGGGCCTGGGGAGATGGTTCACTGGGTAAGAACCCTTGAAGAACAAGCATAGAGACTGAAGTTCGAATCCTCTGCAATCACATTGTAAACAGTCAGGCATGTGGCTGTTCACCCAACACTGTGGGGAGGGAGACAGAAATATTCCTTGGGCCTGCTGGTCACCCAGTTCCAGGTTGTGTCTCAAAGAAATAAGGCATAGAATGACATCGTGGAACACCCAGTGTCGCCCCATGACTGCTGCGCACACACATGGGCACATTTGTAGTGGCATGTGTTTACCACACACATATATCAGATATACATTCACACACATTGTCGTGGGGGAAAAAAAAACACGTTTCCTGAGGAGATGCAACATTCACATTTACTCATCCCAGCCATCGAGCTCACAACAGACCAAAGCACAGATATCATCCAAGTCCAACTTGGTGAACCAACAAGTTTTATTAGGGTTAGTTACAGGAGTATGGGTGAGGGGTTACTGACCAAAGCAAAAAGGACTCCAAGGACAACTGTAGCAGAAATCTTAGATGGTCTTATTAGTAAAATCAAACCTGAGCCAGGTATTGGGGTGAACTGGAAGATCAGAGAACCAGAACAAGCCACAGCTTCCTCACCTTGCCGGATCTTCAGCTGGTCTTGTTTCCTCAGACTGGAGGCCTCTGAGTCCTCATCCAGAATGGGTCTCAGCTGAACTGTGCTGCTAGAAGCCTGAAAGCTTAACCAGCCAAATGCTTCTAGTTTCTGGTCTTCACGCCTTATATATCTTTCTGTTTTTGCCATCACTCCCTGGGATTACAGGCTCACTTCTTGGGATTAAAGGCATGTGTTACCACCATGCCTGACTGTTTCCAATGTGGCCTTGAACTCACAGAGATCCAAAGGGATTTCTACCCCTGGAATGCTGGGATTAAAGGTGTGGGTGCCACCATTTTCTAGCCTTTGTATCTACTGGCTGTTTGTTCTCTGACCCCAGAAAAATTTATTAGGGTGCACAATATTTGGGGGAACACATTACCACCACAGACAACTGCATCACCAAAGCCCACCTCAGCTTGGGTGACAGCTCACACAGCTAGAAACATGAGCACACTTACACCCTGAAGGCAACTTTTTATTACTCCAGGTGCCTCCGTTGATCCAAACCTCTAACAGGCAGCTTGCCTGGTTTCTGCTTACTCCTGAGTAGCTGTCTTTTAATGGTTCTCTGATCTGAAAGTCTTTGTAGCTTGGCTCTGCTTGGTCTGAGAGGAACTCTCAGTTTTTATTACTCTGTCAGGGAAGGGCCTAGTGAATCTGCTCAGTTTCAGGGACTTCCTGAAGCTCTTCTGAGTTGTTTGCCTTCCTGATTAAGGTGCTTCCTGCAGGATGAAAGTTTTCGGGATATTTTGGTCTGAGAGAAAACTGTTACACAGCACACACACAAACACACAAACACACATACACACGCCATCTAATCGGCTGAAAAGTTATTCACAGTGTAAAGAGTTCTTGAAGTTTAATAATAAAGTAGAAACACACACACAAAATTGAACCATTAAAAAGTGTGGGGCTAAGTGTCTCACTCTGTGCCATCAAAGATGGCTTGGCTAGAATGTGCAAGGTCCAGATTCTAAGTTCAGCATAGCAAAACATTTTAAGTGGATAATAGATGTTAACAGACTATTCAAAATATAGAGCCCAACAGTTATGTAAATGTATGCACCAATAATTTTAAGAAATCAGAGAATTAGCTTATGTAAAGCATACTGAAAGAGTCCTAATAAAGGAGACTATAAGAGCACCAGAATTCTTCCTGTGAATGTTTAAAGGACAGGATTCTGTACAGTGTAAGAAGAACTAGCCCAAGGCAGTAGGCTTTAGAAAGAGCCCTGGAAATAAGGTGTAACTCAATTGTGTATGCTTGACACACTCTCATATTAGAGCACTGTCTAGAATCTCCCTCACCCTGAGAAGGCAGGTTAGGCCAGATGGCTGAGTCCATCTTTCTGTTGCCAAAGGTCCAAACTGTCCTGAAGCACCAGATGTTGTGAGAACAGAGCAGGTGCTCCTCATGGAGCCCTGGAAGGAGGTAAGGAGAGATGGATTGTGTCTCAGACTGTTATTTTTACTTCATATGTTAAATTTATATTAAGTAATCACATGAAGCATCCTTCTACAGCCCTTCACATGCCTCAAAAATACCAGCTGACAGAGCAAGACTTCCCTTGCAGATCCTTTTAGAGAGTAACAGTGAGTGATATCTTGCTCTTGCCCTACATATGTCTGGACAACATGTGGATTGCCCATCACTCTGCCATGGCTGGGGGGGTCAACAATATCCCAGCCACCTGCGGGTATAGTTTTGTTTGGCCATTTCAAATGTAAGACGCCATTCATAAGGCCCCTCACTTTCAGTGGGATTCCTCAGAGGATGCTGCAAAAGATTTCCTGAATAAGATAAAATTGGTAGGTTATATGAAATCCTTGCAAATATTAGATGACATATTTTACAACAGGAAAGCACTGAACTACTTTTAGATACAAATCCCAACTTCAACAAAACAGTAATGAAATGGAAACAAAACACCTAAGCACATGAAAAGGGCTTACTCTTAATGTTAGAGAAAACAAAATGCTAGAAGGCAGGATAAAGGAAACCATGATGGTGCCTGGCCCAGCTCCACACTCTCTCATTTAGTCACAATATAATGAACATGAATATTCATTTAATCAAAATTATGATCCACTATTTAAAGAAGATGAGAGCTCAGAAGTATGCATGTGTGTGATAGGGACCGGAAAGTGAAAGAAAGCTGAATTATCATATTCCACAGTGAGAGACCGATAGATAAAGCCTATTAATAAAATACTCTGAAATGGCAACGTAGCCATATTATTTAGAGATGCAGAGAGATAGTACAAAATCCAGCTGATACAGTCGGAAGTGGTCGCATCTGTACAACGGGAAAAGCGCTGCAGAAAGAATACAGGAAATTGCTGCTGATAAAACTGATAAACCTGGCAAACCTGATAAAACTGCTTGATACTTTATATGCATGTGTGACATTAAGACAAAAGGTAACTTGAAAAATGCTTACCCTGGATCCCGTGAAATGCAAGCATGACTATGCACGCTCTTCTCTGTGCACATATTAAATTACTCAAAATTAAGTCCTCTTGTTCAAGGCACTTGCTTGCCCCAGTCCATTTGAAGCTTGAATAATACAAAAGAAAAAATAGTCCTCTCCCCTTAGTTAGAACATATACAGTTAAATCTACCAAAATAGAATAGACTATTTCATTTAGAAATATATACCACAGCCACTTTAAGTGGCTGACATTTTTGCTAGAAAGGAAGAAATTTTGTTATACGGAACTCAGGGGGCTGAGAAAAGATGGCTCAGTAAGTAACATGGATTGTACAAGGATGAGTACCCCAGGCCAGATCCCAGCACCCATATAAGAGCTGCCCTTGTCAAGTGTAACTGTAACCCTAGTGCTGAGAGTGAAGACAGGCTGAATGATGTAACCTCCTCCTCCATACCTGCAAACACACACACACATACACACACACACACACACACACACACACACACACACACACACACCAGAGCTACACACACAGCCACATATGAAATATTAAAAAGAATGTGCCTACAGGAATAATCAGCTTTGTAATAATGGTTCACAGACAGACACAAATGTTGCTAAGTCAAAGAAGTGTAGCCTTTTGCGTCTTTATTACAGGCTGGGTAAGAATGCCTGGTTTCTTTGGTCATGGTTCAGTGAGTCTCATTTCAGTGAATCCTGACCTCAACATCTGTAGGTGTATCTGCAGAGAGAAGGCTTGTGAGCCCCTGAGTAGCATCCAGCAAGATGTGACCCTAAAATATGGAACCCCTGGGATGAATGGTGTTCTTGAAAAATAAGTTTGCTGTTGTTTGGGTTTTTTTTTTACCCTAATCTTTCCTCATGATTAGTTTTTTGACAGGTCTGTCCTTGAGCTAACAATCTTCTAGCCTGAGATGCTTAAATACTGGGACTGAAGGAGTATATGAACACAATTCACTATTTGAGAAGGATCCATCTCATGGTTCATAGAATTTAACAAATGTACATAAAGATCTGTGCACAGCTTGCTTAGGCCAGCTGGGGATCATACAGCACGTGAACTTTTCTGTGTGAGGAAACCACACACACAAGGCTGCTCACACCTTGCTCTGACCTTAACTCATACAGAGTGATGCCAAAGCTCCTCATTCAGGTCTAGATCTTAAATTCAGAAATCTAACCAATCATGGGATATTTATATTCTTGGGTACAAAAGTTGGAGTGGACAAAACAAATGAGGTGTGTGAGCCTTTCCACAAAGGCAACAGCTGCTCATTTTGTGAAGTGAAATACACATAAACATTTCCCAATTTTTCCTGTTGATCATAGCTGTGCTAATGCTACTATGTATACCTAAGATGCCCTGGCATTTATCATAAAAAAATTAAAAGCAAAACTATATATATATATATGAATGATTTGTCTACAACTTTGTTTTCAGAATATGGTGTTGCAATGCCTGCACAGTTTACCTAATATGGTTTTAGGAAGAAAGTAAATAAAACCAAAGTCAAAGTGACTCAGGGAAGGTTGCATAAAAACATGTGCAGATATATGGATGATGGTGATGATGATGATGATGTGGATATGAAGGTAGATAGATAGATAGATAGATAGATAGATAGATAGATAGATAGATAATGTGTAATAATAATAATTATGGATCAGGAAGGGAGCATAGGAGGAGTTGGGGGGTAGGAGGAGCAGGAGTCATGTAGATCTAGTGATCATGAATGATGTTCTCAAAAACAAATGTTTAGTTCTGATAGAATTATCCATCTGCCGAATCGGCCATGGTCTAATCTTTCTTCCTCTCCCTGCTGTTATCTTCCTTATAATAAAATATACCTGGCATTCTTCATGAAATATACCTGGCATTCCATAGCTGTACATGCTTTAGTTAAAACAAATCCTAAACACTCACATGTGTGCAGACAAACACACACACACACACACACACACACACACACACACACACGTGCATGCGCGTACAGGAGGGGTAAAACAGACGTTTGAATATAGAGATACCAGATGATCATAAGGAACATATTCCTACCTAGAAGTGAGATTTTAAAATATTTAGTTGCAATCGCAATTAAACTGACAGTTGCAGTGTTAACTAGGTGACGGTTTTATTCCTGATGTAAAAGGCAATGAAAGTGAATCAAGGCGGCATTAAATAACCTCACACAGGCAGGGGGGCAAGCAAAGGCTCTCCTTCAGTGTGCTTCCTATCGTGCAGTACTGAGCACTCAGGCAGCTGTATTTAAACAGCTAATATCTTCTTAAGCACGGAAGGGCTGACAGATGATTAGAAAGACATAATTGCTCACAATACATAATTTGAAGTGTATTAGCAGCTGCTCCCATTAACACTGCCTCTTATTTTTCTGCTTCAGGATCTGAGAATTTATTAATATGGAAATAGAAACATGACAGAAGGGTACTATTGTTTAGATGTTTATCTGATGACCAAGTCAGCCAGGACATCGGGCATCAGCATCAGCAGACAGGAATAATAACGAGAAAACCTTGAAAATGACCTGAGATCACCTTCCACATACTTCACATGCTCGCTCCATGTGGTTTACAGAGAACAGCAGTTACTTTTTCCTGTAACTGCCAGCATCTCTGAAAGCCTGACCAAGGTGAGGGCTAGTGAGTACAAAATACTACCAGAGTAAATACAATTCTTTAGAACTTCCGATAGTTACAAGAATTCATTCAGCTCTAAGAAATTTTGGAAGGGGCGAAGTTGGCAATTCGAAACTGAAAAAGCAAACACGGTAAATTTCACTCCCGATGAACTGGAGTGGCCTTTTAGAAGCCACACATAGTTCTTTAGAAAGAGAGAGTCCTGGGTAGAAAAAGGGGCAACAAGAAGAAAAGAGAAAAAAGGAGCCACAGGGTTCTGTCCTTCACAGGGTACATGCAGCTTCACAGGCAGCACAGTCTAGAGCTACAATCCCCAGTCCTCGAATAGGAAGGAAATCTTTCTGACGTTGTAACATGCATAAAGCATCAGGTGAATTCTGAGAACTAAAGAAAAGAACTTATTCCAAAGCCAACCTAAGGAGGAAGGGAATTCTAGTCTTTTTGTGTGTTGAGGGACAGGGAGGCTGGGGTATTTTGAGACAGGGCTTCTTCATCTATCCTTGGCTGCCCTGGAACTAGGGCTATAGACCAGGCTGACCTCAAACTCAGAGATCTGCTGCCTCTGCCTCCCAAGTGCAAAGTTTAAGAGCATGTGCCACTATTGCCGGGCTTTAAGTTTTTTGGGGGTGAGGGGTTGTTTTGTTTGGGAACTCTAGTCTCATGAAGTCAGAAGAACCAACATGTTCACTGGAAAAATTATTACAGTGACTATTTTAATTATCAACTTGACTAAATTAAGCAAAACAGAGCAGTGGTGAGTTACACTGTTAGTGTGTAAAGACATTTCTAGTGAGGTTTAACAGATGATGACTGCCCATCCTGGATGTGAGTGGCATCCTTCTGCGGATTGGAATTCTAGACTGAATAAAATGAGATAAGGGAAATGTACACTAAATACTTTCCTTCCTTGCTCTCCCATCCACCCAGATGTGAGCAAGAAGCATCCCTGGCAGCCACACTTTCCCTGAGGTGAGGGACACTAGCATCAACCCCTGAGCCAAAATAAACCCTCCTTCCTCAAGTGACCTTCTCACAAAAAAGAAGAAAGCAATGGATACATCACTTATTAGTAATAGACCCAATCTGGTCAGAGCATTTCCTGGTTCCGGTATCATAATGCTTGATGTACGAAGTCTACCATGTTTAAGGCTCTCAACACTGTCGTGATGTAGCCCAAAGCTGCATTTTACAAATGGAGAGGCTGAAAACAGAAGTTATGTCAATTGCCTGAGAGGGTCCAGGTACAGAGACCATGATTCAAACTGCTGTTCAAAGCAAACCTTTTACTCTCTGTCACTCAATATGTTAGCATTTTGAATTTAAGTGGGAAATGCTATTTTGCTATTGATAAATGTGATCACGACCTTCAGATTCTAGATGGCATTTGTGGGCAAATCTCTCTATCTATCTATCTATCTATCTATCTATCTATCTATCTATCTATCTATTATCTATCTACCTACCTACCTATATTTCTTTCTCTCTCTCACTCCCTGTATCTCTCCTTCTCTCTTGTTTATATATTAAATAGAAATGAATATATATATATATATATATATATATATACAGGATCTAGAAATTAATGTCTAAGGGCATAGATCCTCTCTGTAAATGAACCGAAGCATACTACACTTCCTTTATTTTGAAACAGCACACACACAAAAAATAATAATTTGCACCTAAAATTTATCATTATGAGATAGGGGGAATAGAACCTTATAGTTAAAAAAAAAGTCTCCTTGAACCTGATTCCAGAAGTGCTATTTTGTGAATAGGATTATGAATGATAAAATTTCACCTTGTACTCAGCTTAGTAAAAGCATTTATTAGGCCAGAGCAGATGCTGACACACTCATAAAATGTGTTTCTCCTTAAAGCCACAGTACAGAAAAATAGCTAAAAATAATGGCTCATGCTAGCTGTCTATTTGTAGACAACTCAAAAACTGTACGTCTAACTCAGGAGATTGTCTGGTAGGTGACGCTCAGGGCAGAACTGAGCTGGTAAAATGTTCCTCAAAGAGGCTAAGTTGGCAATGTTCAGCTATCACAGAATAACCACAACAGGTCCCAGAGAATTAGGTGGTGATGCAAACTGGGTGAACTGGCTAGGAGAGAAAACTGAAGCAGTGTGGCCTCCTACTCCAAAAGGAAGGGGTCAGTTCAGCAATTGCAAGCACCCTGGGTACCTGTAAGGGGGCTCCACTGCCTGGGGTGGATCACCTCTGTTTTGTTTATCTGTGCAGTGAAGATAGGAATAGACTCTTTCTTCCAGGACTGTAGATCTTTGAAAGCATTTGGTGGAATACAGTGTATGTGCCTACCCCCATGGGATATTTGATATCCTCTCAGATACCCCAAACTCCTGATACTGAGTTTCCTGAGCAGAATGATCTCTGTGATCTCCCAAGTCTCTCACACCTTCATTTTTCTCTCACATTTTCACTTTTTTCTTCCTAATACAATATAAAAGGGACTTTTCACAGAATTGCTAGATTAGATTTATTTCTTATGGCTATTACAGAGTTTAGATATCTAAATAGTTAAATAAGGAAAAGGACACTGGGGCACACATGCACGTCTTTATGTATATTATTAAGTATTTTTTCTTCATATGAATGTACATGTTAATATTGATGCAAATGGTGTGTGTGTGTGTGTGTGTGTGTGTGTGTGTGTGTGTGTGTGTGTGGTCAGAGATCCACTCCTGGGGTATTGTGCCTCAGAAGCTGTCCACATTGTTTGTCAACACAGGGTCTCTCAGTGGCCTGGAAAACACTACTTAAGCAAGGCTTGCTCACCAGTGAACATAATGGATCACCCTGTCTCTGCTTGCCTGGTGCTGAGATTGCAAGTACAGGCTACCATGCTTGTCTTTTTCACATGAGTTCCAGGGTCTGAACACAACTAGGCAAACACTTCCCTGAATGATCTATCTCACCAGATCAAGCATTTTTCTGTTCTTGAGACAGATTCTATATAGCCCAAAATAGCCTCATGTTCAGGACACTCTTGCCCCACCATACTAAACGCTGGGATTAAAGGAATAATTAGGAGACATTATCTTTTACATCTGACATTCCTGTTATTTGAGGGTTTACTTTCCACACCATTTTAATGACTCTTCAGTAAAGCCTGGCAGGAGAGTTCAGAGCGACCCAGTCATGATCAGTGTATGGAAAAGCATGTGCGGGATCACAACTTTGCAGGATTTGGTTCATGATCATTTAGCTGTATTACTGTTTCTTCTATAAAGACACACCATGGTATGAGTGATTGGTGGAACAAAACTGCTCATCATGTAGCCAGAGAGCTAAGAAAAGAGAAAGAAGAAATGGGCAGGGTCCAAAGTACACTCTAAGGGCTTGCCTCGGTGACATAGAGACCTACCATTAGGCCATACCTCCTAAAGGCTTCTCTGGCTTTCAAAAGTACAACATGAGACAAGCCTCAAGCATAGGGATCACTGGGGAGACTCATTCAGCTAGTACCATAGCTCCAATAATAATTGTATATGGAAGAATACTGCCTCAAGTCGGCCTCAGTTCCCTGGTAATAATACTTTGGTTACTAAGACTGGCTAACAAGATTACTTCAAAACCATAGCTAGGTAGTTTCACTGAAATCAAATCATCATAAAAGGTCATAATGTAGAATGCTATTTTGAATTCTTAAGTTTTATGGCCAAATAATAGGTTTTCTTTATAATAAGTGATTACTCTTGGAGCAAAATCCATCAACAGAATGGAATAAATGATTACCTCAAGCTTATAGCTCTTATGAATTACAAACGGTTAATCTAGTAGACTACCAAGCCTTTCAAATCTTAGTTTTACCTTGTATTTCCACAATAGTCCTCTTTTGTGTAATCAGATTAGATAGATAGTAGTAGATAAATCACTTTAATGACACTGTTCTGAAAATTGCCCTCTTTGGAGAAGGCTGAAGTCATAAAAATTAAAGAATATATACAATACCATTTTAAGAGATTCTTTTAAAATTTTTTGCATGTGTATGTGCTGAGTGGGACTGTGCGCACATGTATGCAGATGCTCATGGCAGCCAGAAGAGGACAGTGGACACCCTGGAGCTGGAGTTACAGGTTTTGTGAGCCACCATATGAATGCTGTGAACTGGACTCAGGTCCTCAGCAAGAGCAGCAAAGGTTCTTCTTAACCACAGAGCCCTCTCTGCAGCCTTGCATTATCAATTTGCGATCAGTATTAGAAGGCTGATTTTTTCAGCAGAGCTGGGTTTATTTTCATGTGTGGGGAATGCTGGATGTTATCAAATACAGAAGAGCCTAAGGACCTCTTAAAGCAGCAGCTGGGATTACAAGGAAGCTCTATTTTCTCGTTAGAGGTAATACAACCCCCAGCTACTCTCTGCCCACAGAAAGTGTGTAGTTGCCAGAAGCACAGGATATAAGTGGTGATTGAGGACACTGTAATTGTAATACTTGTAAAAGGCTTTGATAAATTGCCCTTGGTCCAGATATTGCTTGACTCTCATGAAATGAAGACTGCACAAGGCCAGGGAAACATTTTAAACTTTACTGTATAAGCATTCTCTGCCTCACCTTCAGCATAATATAAGTTTTCTTGGCCTAATTCCCGCTAAAAATAAAATAACATAAAAAACAATATAATTCACAGTAGATTAAAAAACACTAGAGGAGCCAGGCATACAGCTCAGTGAGTAAACTACCTGCTATGCATGCAGAAGGAGGATCTCAGTTGCGATGCCCAATACGCACATGAAAATTCAGGTATGGTTGTAGTTCTCTGTAACCTCTGGGTCTCTACAGAGCATACTGGCAGCCAGACTAGCCAATCTGTGAGCTCAAAGTTGAGTCCAAGAGTCTGTCTCCAAAGGCAAAGTGGAGAACCATCTAGGAAGATAGTAACATCCAACTCTGGCCTCCACAAGTACCTACATACGTACACACACATCACACACACACACACACACACACACACACACACACACACACACACACTCATTATAAATAAAAAAGCTACTAATTTTTTTTCCTAAATGTATTCAAATGAGAATCTCCACATGTAGTGTGAACGGTCTGACTCTCCATGCGAGAAAGTTGAAGGATTAATAGGTGGATATTAGTGTTGTCACAGGGCCAGTCTGCATCCAAATGACCTATCCATCTTCATAGTGATATATTCTGCAATTAGGTAGATATCTCCTGTGCCAGGTGCAAAGTGACCTTAGCTGCATTTTTCTACCTTGTCTATTCTCCCCAGTATGAAATATCTACCAACCTGTGCTATTATTTTTTCTAAAACTGACATGATTAACAAAAATAAAACTCATGAATTTGACATTTAAAAAAATAAACAAACAAACACAGATTTAGATCTCCTAACCATGTAGGTCAGACATGTGTGAACCAAGATTCCAAGAAGCCTACATTCCCTTGGAGAGGCCACACAAGGCAATCCATTTCCTGCTCATTCTGGCTTTCTGCAGAGTTCTGTACCCTACTGGGCCCTGTCTTCACACTGGCTCTTGGCTGAGCTGCATTTCTGTTTCTAAAGACCACCACAGTCCTTGGGCCCCTTCTCCACTTTCAAGGGAAGCAACAAGTCATGTTCCTCTACTCCCCCCACATCCCACAGCTCTCTCTAATTATCCTTTCTGCTCAAAAAATATACTTTAAGAATGCATGATTAAATTGAGTCCATATTGGTATCCAAAATAATGTCATTTCAAACTGCATACCCAATCCTTATATAATAATCTTAGCATGATAATTATGAGGTAACATATCATAGTCACATTCTCTGATCAAGTTATCTTCCTTGGACTTAAGGGTCTGTCCCCTGAACCAGAATCTATCTCCCTTGATATTATCCTGCAAGATGGCTTATATTTTTCCTTTTCTGTACCTCTACATTTTATTAACTCAATGGGTAGGGATTCCAATTCTGTTATGTGGTATTTTCTTTATGTTCTAACAAATAAAGCTTATCTAGAGATCAGAGGGCAGAGATAGCCACTTGTTAACCATAGAAGCTGGGCCATGGTGGCTCACACCTTTAATCTCAGCACTTGGGAGGTGATGACAGAAGTGATAAAGCAGGGTGGAGACAGGATCTTGGTCCTTTTGGTCTGAGGATCCAGAAAGGTAAGAAGTCACTGGTGGCTGCTCCTCAGCATCTCTGATCTTTCAGGTCATTACCCCAATATTTGACCCCTGGATTTTATTGATAAGACTAATTAGGCTCACAAATTACAATTCCTTCCCCCAGTGAGCCTTTGTCTCACAGATGCCACCTTCCACAGACAACATACCGACCCCAAGTTGCTATTTTTTAAAGTCTGCACTGTCCAACCCTTGCGGAGATCTAGCTGCAGCATATAAAGTATTATCGAGGTCTATTACTGACCTTTCCTCTATACAGTATGGTCAGCTACCTGTGAATCTGAGAATGAAAAAGACCCTTCATCTTCTTTAGTCTACAATTTCTGAGACAAACATCATGCTCTACACTTCATCTTGAGAATTAATGGAGATAGTACTATTCTTTACTTCAAAAAGAAGAAATATTTGTTCTCCTCGGTGAGGAGTTGTCTTACATCCGCAGTCTCTCTTGTCTCTGACTTTCTCTCCCTCATTCCCTCACTGCTTCCTCTCTTCCTCCCTCTCCATTTCCTTTCTTTGGTTTATTTTTTAACAGAAATTTGTATTCTTGACTTGTTATTTTTGTTGACTTCACAGGTCAATGATGTTAAGACTTAAAATCAGGTTAAAAATAAATTCCAATCCTTTGAAAAAGATGATAGATCAAAAAGATAGAAATAGATACATAGACACATAGACAGACAGCTAGATACAGAATAGATATAGTTCCTTCCATAAAAGAAAAAATAAAAACAATTTGCACTGATTACCTATAAAATCTGTAAGATTAATACCTGAAATTTATATAGCTACTTGTCCAAAACATTGATAAACACCTTATGCTTTCTCCAGAACTGCTGAAAAAAAAAAACCCATGGTGAATTGCTATTTTCTACTTTATTTTCCTCTCACTCATCCATTCCTTTGGAATAGGTTGGTGTTTTGTGTAATTCCTATTTTGAAATAGCAATGCATTTTGGAAAATAAAATAATAATAGAAAAACTCTTGTGAGCACTCCTAAGCTACCTGGGAACTCGGAATTAAATTAAATTCTTCTGCTTTGCCTCTATAAAATTCACCATCAGAACTTTAAAGAATGTGCTGATGATGTACAAATGAAAATGACTCCATTCTGGACAGGGGAAAATAAATTAGCTCTCTGCCATGGGAAGGCCTGGTCCCCAAGCAATAGCCTTGCGTCTATAAAGGACCACATGCTTGGGGTAAGGGCATCTATAAACCAAAGGACAAGGTCTTACTCTCATCATGCATTTTGCCAGGGCACTGTAGCTTTTACCATTTTGTTAGTTTCACATTCATCCATCTAGTAATGGTTTTTATTCAGGACTGAAATTATGTGAAAATGTACAATATCTAGGTTGCTGATACAATGTGGCACAGACACAGAGGGACAATCCAATTACAAAAGTTTTATTTACGCAGGGGGACAATCCAATTATAAAGAGTTTTATTTTCCTGCTTGCTTTTCACACTGATTTCATTGGAATACACAATAAGTTGGGAATTTGTAGTTTAATAGGAATCCTTGAAAACACAATCATACAATAACATAAGTACATTCAAGGTGACAGCTAACCTGCACATTTTTAGGAAAAATGAATATTCAAGAAATTCAATTTTCACACCTATTATTTGACAAAAAGGTAATATACAACAATAAGTAACACAAAAGAGTGTTTCAGCTAAATATGAGTTTACTTAAAAGTTCATTAGAGATAAGGTGGGGAAAGAAGAAATATGAAAGGTAGACATAAGCTATACTGTTTTATATATGGAACTTCCTTTAATCCATGATGTAGATATTAAAATTTAGAGACAACTAATTGCAAACACTGCAAATGCCCAAGAAAAGTTTCTTTACAGTAGTTACTTGGGCACATATGTATTATACCGAGACAAAAGTGTGCATTCAATGCCTTCCAATTATTACAGAGTCAAGAGTGTGCATTCAATGCCTTCAAGTTATTACACAGAGACAAAAGTGTGCAATCAATGCCTTCCAATTATTACAGAGTCAAGAGTGTACACTCAGTGCCTTCCAGTTATTACACAGATACAAAAGTGTGCACTCAATGCCTTCCAGTTAGTACACAGAGACAAAAGTGTGCAATCAATGCCTTCCAATTATTAGAGTCAAGAGTGTGCACTCAATGACTTCCAATTATTAATAAGACAAGTGTGCACTCAATGTCTTCCAATTATTACACAGAGACAGAAGTGTGCCATCGATTCCTTCCAATTATTACAGAGTCAAGAGTGTGCACTCAGTGACTTCCAATTATTACAGAGACAAAAGTGTGCACTCAATGTCTTCCAGTTATTTCAGAGACAAGTGTGCACTCAATGTCTTCCAATTCATTTACTCCCTGGATGGGAGTGTGACTAACCCCTGTGGTTTTACTAACTCCCAATAAATCAGAGAGCAACTAAATGACTACCATGTTTTCATATATGTTCTATGTTTCTTTATCTTTCTGCCTCTCTGCCATGTGCAGAACACATGGATAAACAAATTACTGGGCCAAGGATTTGGCTCAGTTTGAGGAGTACTTGCACAGCATGCACAAAGAACTGTGTTTGATTCCCAGCAGCACACAAACCAATGGTGGTGGCTGCCACCTGTAATCCCACACTCAGAGTTGGAGGCTAGGGCATCAGAAGTTTGAGGTCATCTGGGGGTACTACCCTGAACTTTGGGTTTTTTTATTTGTTTGTTTATGTTTTGGTTTTGCCAACTTCACATAATCTAGGATCATTTCAGTAGAGAGAAGCTTAATTGAGAAAATGTCCCAAGTAGGTTGGTCTTTAAACAAGCCTAAGGGGCATTATCTTGATGAATGATTGATGTGGTAAGGCTCACCTCCCTCAGGGTGGTGCTATCCCTGGGCAGGCAATAAGAAATCTGGGTTATTTAAGACAGGGTTATTTAAGAAAGCAGACTGAGCAATCCATGAGAAGCAAGTTAGTGATCAGTATTCCTCCACGCATCAGTTCCTGCCTCCATGTTTTCTTGCCTTGGGTTCCTTTCCTGATTTCCCCAGATGATGGACAAAAAGCTGTAAGATGAAATAAACTCTTTTCTTCCCAAATTGTTTTTGGTCCAGGTATTTTATCACAGCTATAGAAGACCTAACTAAGACAAGTGCATACCAAGTCTGAGGCCACCCTGGGCTACATGAATCCTTGTCTCAAAATAAAACTTGTCTTGGTTAGCACTGAGGCATGGCACAAGGGCAGGACTATAAGACACTCTGTCATCTTAGGGATATGATGTACAATTATTTCTGCTGAGAACAAAGATAAACTACTTTGTAATGTTCAGAGTGTAAATCTCTCTGTGGCTTAGGTAGGTTTTGTCTATTTGCTTGTTTCTGTATAACAGAGTTGGCTATACTCTCTGTTGTTTAGGATGTTTGTAACTATCAACATCCCATAGGATGTCTCTAATAAGCCTATGAAGTCCCTGCAGATGAATTTGCTCTCCATTACAAGCTCAATGATGGTTAACTGCTATTGCTCTTATGTTTTCATAGTTAACTCAATCACAATCATGGTGGCCTCAAAAACTAAGAAGATGAATATATGCTAACATACAAAGCATTATTGTATTAAGATTCTTTAAACAAATAGAACCAATGGCATGTGAGAGAAGAGAGAGAGGGCAGACATATACATTTATGGGGGAAAGAAGAGAGGCTGGAAGACATTGAAGAGGCTTAGATTGGGGCATTTACTCATGAAGTATTCTAGCCACACAAATCCAGTGGATTAGCCTCTCCATGCTGGAGAATCTGGATGATGACGATGCAACTCAGTCAACGATGCAACTCCTAGGCTGAAGGCCGAAGGACCTGGATGAGGACATCTTTATAGATTTAAGTTTCTAGCTGCCATGGCCTAAGCACCTTCAGCACTGATATCAAAGCTCATGACAAGATGGATGCCCCAGCTCAGGAGCAGTGAGAGAGAAAACCCATTCTCTCTTGGAAGACAAAACCCCACATTGGTAAAGCTGAGTTTTCATTGCCAGGTCCTATTAACTCAAATCTGTAAATGCTATCATAGGCATACTCAGTGTTTCAAGCAACTATCTAAATCTAGTCAAATTCATATGAACTCACCCATCACCATCCCTAAGGCAAGGGTTGTGGTGCATAGCATTGAGATTCCTAGCAAGCCAGGCTTGCTAACCCTCAATAGAAAAATCCCCATGAGCTACCATGCGGTAGACTTATATTTTTTTTCTGTCACAGGACTGAAAGCAGCCAGAAGAGTCAAGAGTCTGCTCCTGTGGATCTTGAAGGAAAATAGCTCAAAGGGTCACTCACACTTCTTGATAGGCTTTGCTCATCATTTGCAAACTAAATGATGTTTTTCAGTAGTCAGTGATCTTCACTTTAGAATCTACAAGCAAAGGCCACATTTTCTGCCAGGCTGATTTATTATGAGATCTTATTAATATGTGAATATTTTTTTAAGCTTGTGCTGAGTATCTCTCTCATGTCCTGATTTGGTCAAATTTATCTATTTTGTGGCTCACAGTGATGTTTTACAAGCTGGATTTATATTCAGTTCTAAGCTCCCCTATCACAGCCCATTTGCCAGGAAGGTCATTCTTCACAGCATCAGCAATTAGTCTAGAGACTTCCAGTGGTTCTGGAAAGAAATAATTGTGGCTTGTAGAAAGATATTGTAAATGGAAATGGAAATAAATGGCTGAACCAGAGGAATATTTATGAGATACCACTACAGCTTGAGTGATTGATTACATGCCAGGGCCGAAAGGAAAAGAGAAGTATCAAGGATGCCTGCTAGATACCTCAGTCCACAAAATATTTAGCAGATATACAGCCACGTACATAGAGAGGATAAACATGCCCCACATTAAAATTAAAGAGATTGCAAAACTAAATAATCATATAAACATTACATACCCTATCAAACACCTTTTGTGTTATTAAGATGACTTATGTTAAGCATGGAAATAATTTTAAAAGAAAACAATAATGATGAGCCTTTTAAAATCCATTTAGTTGAGAAATTGTGCCTGTTTTACAAGAACTTTAGATTTCCATAGTAATATTTTATTTGAGCTTTGATGCAATGATCCAAGTGCAGATGTTTTATTTAACATTTAGCAATCCCATTGCATCTGATCACTCAGCAGTGCAGCTGTTGAGAATTCATTGATTTTATTCATGTAAAAGTTATTCCTCTTCCCCAAGTAGTTTCTCTGCTGCTCACTCATTCTAATGCCTGTTCATTCATGCACAAGAGAACGTTTTAAGTAACACTCAGAATCTGACCTATGCTTCATAATATTCTCACAAGCTTGGGGCAGTGGTAAATCAAAGGTTCCTCATCAGAAGCATTGAGGAAAGCAATAGACAAGAAATAAATGAAGCTTAAAATTAGAATGCCATGCACAGTCCTGCTAAGATCTAGAAAATAATTACACATGGAGCTAGGTCTGAAGATGATTTAAGAATGACACAGTATGGGACCTCTGTGAAATCTGTCCCCTCAGGAGGGGCATTGATGGGGCTGTCTTGCCTTGCCTGATCAAGTGATTGGGGAGATGCACAATGCAGACTCTTCTACTGCAAGCTGAGAAAGTGAAGCAGTATCAGTCAGTAAAGCACTTGTCTGGAATACTTAAGGACTGAATTCAATACCTAGAGCCCATCTGAAAAACGCTAGGCATGGCAAATGCTTGAAATCCCAGCAATGGGGAAGCAGAGGCAAGCAAATTTCATGGGCTCTTTGGCCACCTTAAGGGCAGGGAGAGGGTGGGTCTCAAAAAAAAACAGGTAAATGGCAGTGCCTGAGAAACAACCCTTCAGGTTGGCCTCTGGCCTCCACGTATATGTGCTTGCACACCTGCACCTGTGTGCATGTAGACACACACACACACACACACACACACACACACACACACACACACAGTTAGTCTCTTTCACTAAGTACATTTAGAAAATGTTTAACACAGGCCACTAATCACTTATCTCAGACTAACTAGTTACTATGATTTACTCTAGTTAAACTATGCAGGCTTTGACCTTCCTGCATTTTCTGCACTCCATAGTAAAGCTTTCAACTTCTTAAATATTCCGAAGAAATCATATTAGAGGTGGGTGTTTATTTGTTTAACCTAGGGCACATTTAGGATAACCTAGTGACTATCTGTTACTTAGTATTAACCCAAAAGTACCACAATAAATCCAAAACTAAATACTTTAAACATATCACTAACATAAAAATTCAGTTTCATTGTTTGAAGCAAAATGTGTGTCAACAATAATTAGAATTTACAGTTTCAACTGCCAAGTTTGATCATTGCTTTGTGAAAATTCAGGTATTTTTACCTTAGAGTGGAATACCACTGTTGATCACATGACTTTAACTTACAGATGGCATGAACATGGATAAGAAGAGAGAGCTCTATAAACTCACAGGATACAGTCCAGAACTGTCATTGCAAGGTCTGATTCATCCATGGAAGTACAACAATCACAAGAAAAATATTTTCTAGTTAGCTAACTGTGGATCAACTCAAGAATATGTTCCTAGTAAAAGCAATTTGTGGCAGAAAGTGCCATTTTTGCATACAGAGGATCAGATATGTGGCTGTACACACAGCAATGGAATTCTTCCTTGAGAACTGCACGAGCAAGTGAATGTGGGTGGTTACCATTGCTCCCTCACAGTAAGTATCAACTGAATAGCTAGCTGTCAGACTTTTCAAGTACCTGGTTCCTTACCCATTCTAAGCTGTACTTCAGAGGACACATTCTGTGTTTTCCAAAATGATCTCTTCCAATAACTTAGTCATCAACTTCTTTCTCTGTCCAGTATCTTGGACTTGGTATCATCAAATAAACTCATCAGAAATTTGGCTATTAATAGAAATTCCATGTGTCTACACTAGTTCATGAGGTAAATCTGTCTGAGCAGATATGATACTTTGTTTGGATATGAGTGTGTAAATGTATTCACATATGTGTGTGAATACATTTACATACACACACATATATACATATCTATATATAAAAAAATGCAGGTACTTTATTTCATTTATAACTTAATTATATATGTTTATCTATGTGTAGGTATTGGCACAAGAATGTAGTGCCAGAAAATTCCAGAAGTGGGTATTGGATTCCCCTTTAGCTACAGTTAAAGGTAGCTATAGGAACCAAGCTCAGGTTCTCTGCAAGACCAGTACTTTCCCTTTACCAGCAAGTCACCTCTCCAGCATTATTTCTCAATACCATAATCCAATCCAATAACTTGCATTTGGATCCTTCCTGTCTATGGCTTTTCATGCCCTATTTGAGTTTTTCAAAGTAAACTTATTTTATAGTTTGAGAATTTACAGCTGTTTGATTGTGTTTTAGAATCTATCTATACTGAGATTGCTCTCTTTTGTGTTGTGTTTCAATGTGTGTAATCATTTCTCTTATTTGGGGGGTTTGGTGACAATTATTCTAAGTTATTTTAAAATTGGTTCTTTGCTTTGATCTTCTACAGGGAGTTAATTTGGGAATCCTTTTGTATACATTAATTGCTCTTGTTTTTCACAAATTCATCATTTGTGTTCCTGTCCTCTGTGAGGATCTTAATAACCAGCCTTTCCTTTCTGTTTGCCATGCTACTGTGTTCCCCATACTGCCTCTAAGGGCTGATAAACAATGCCTTATGCCTATTACTCCAAAGCCGATCTCAACGCAATCAAAGAAAGACTACTCACTTAGAGGATTCTTTCCCTTGACTCAATTCTCTGCTATTGCATGGCTCTACCCCATACTACTAGTTTTTTCTCTGAACTTGCATTCAGTCAGTTCAAAGTGAAGGGACAGTGAGCAAGGACTGTGTGTAACCAGCCCATCTTCTTCCAGGACACCCAACACATATGAAGCTTTCCTGACGCCTGTGGACACAGAGCTCCTGTGAGCCTCATTGAGACACTGTCCCAAAACATTTTCAAATAATTTGGGGAAAACAGATTAACCTTGTTGTGTAGCAATAGAGCTACAGACAGGTCATTTAATTTATTGTATCTAAAACTTGGTTCAAAGACATAAAGAAGATGGAAGAGTTCTTTTACAAATTAATATTTTCTTTATTCTCAAGAATTCCATATATATTTCATATGTATACATAAATATATATATATGAAATAGATATATGAAAAATATATATAACAAAATAAGATCCTATCTGCCCACAATTTCCCTCTATTTTTCCCTCCATAAAATGTCCTCTTCCTAACAGCATGTATTTCCCTTATTTTGATAAAGTCTTAAATCCAGTTAGTGCTGTCCATGTTTGCATGAGTGTGAGGCCATCCACTGGAACATGGACAATCTACCATGGGACATAGCCTCAAAAAAAAAGAATTATTCTCCCTCTCCCAGCAACTGTCCACTGCCAGTAGTTTCTAAGTAAGGGGTAGTACCTAGGGATCATTTGCTCCACTTTTACTGGGATCTTGGCTAGCTTAATCTTATGCAGATCTTCTTCAGATAACCACAGTTGCTTGATTGTGATAGTCATGTCATGTCCTGAATACAGCATTTAACAGGGTTTCAGGCAATCGTTTATCTCTTACATTCTTTCTGCTCCCTCTTCCATCTTTTGGGGTTTGAATTAGGACTCCTGCTGAATGAAGTTTTGAAATCTAATTTTGCACTAGGCCCTGAAAACCTAAGAGCCTACCCTGAAGGAAAGGTTAAGAAATACGTAAGCTAACAACACTTCAAGCTATGCTGTTCATCTTCTGAGCTGTGAGCCTGTACTTCCTCCCTACACAGGGGGCACTTTTAGACCATAGTGTTCTGTAGGATTCTCTACTATTTTAATAGAGATCTTTAAAAAATAAAAGATTATCATCTGTGTCTATATAATATCACATACTTGAGAAAAGAGTGTCTCACTGTAGACTAAAGAAAATAATATGGACAAGCAACACCGGCTTAGTGGGGAGAAGCACTTACCATCGAGCTGTGAGATCTGAGTTTATAGAAGGGAACTGACTCACGCAAGTTGTCATCGGACCTCCACACAGTACAGCTGTGTACACACACACACGCACATACACAGACTCACACAATAAATAGATATAATAAAACATCAAAAATCCAAAGACTGTGTCATTAGCTTTTGCACACCTTTCCACTTCTGGAAATTAAGATATTTTCTTGTTTCATGTTTTTCCAATCAATGCTGTGTGTTTGGACTCACTACTGGACAGAGAAGAATCCTCACTACAAGAAACAAGAGTGCAGTTTTAGATTTAACATGTGACTAAGCACTCTATGTCACATGTATAACATGTCTATGAAAATATGCAATTATCAAGAGGGGCATTGATTGTTTTTGAGAATGCCTAATTGATTGATCCACATTTGCTTTGCTATTGACAGAATCACAATTCAGTGCAGATCAGGACTCATATGGACACAACCCCATATAGCTGATTGACACAGATATGACCACAACCCCATATGGCTGGTTGACACAGATATGGAAGAGCAGTTTCTTCCTTTGTCAAATCTTTTTAATCAGAATTTATGACCTAGTCAATGATGATTAGATAGAGACAAAGGACTCTGTTCCCTCTATTTTAATGTCTCGTCAGGAAGAAATGATACCACAAATACACAAGGTGACACTTCCATGGCACCCAAAACTGGGAACAAAGCAAACAAAGTAGACATGAGGCATGTGGATAGAATACTTCCTCAAAGACTATCTACCTATCTCAAAGAAAAATCTGTTACTAATCCATTTCAGCTAGGTACATCAAAAGAAATATAATAGTCAATGGCTGTAGGGATAGTTCAGCAGTTAAGATTGCCTGTTGCTCTTCCAGAGGACCCAAGTTTAGTTCATAGTACCCACACCAGACAGCTCAAAAATGCCTGAGTACAGGTCCAGCATATCTGATCTTCTCCCCTGTCCTCTGCAGCCACCCATACACACGCAGCATTCACTCACGCAGATACATGAACATATGCGTACTTATAAATAAAATAAAAATATTTTTTAAAGAAATTATCCTGAAAACTTCTGCGTTGCATATGCGATTTATCTTGAACCAGCCCCAGGGCCATGACTAAAATAAATCATTTCTCTGTCTTATCATTTTTCAGGTGGAGATTTGATGGAAGGAAGCCAACAATTCTCTCTTTCTTAGCTTCTAAGAAAGAGATATTAAGTCCTTTAGGCTTCTATACTTGCGGCCCAAATATGAACTCAGGAGGCATTTGAGTTCTGACACTTGCACTTCTAGAGTGCCATCTCTTGTCCAATGTCATGTGCTTGGTGCCAAGGTGGACAGATTGGAGTGGAAGAGCCTTTTAGCTTCTGCAAGAAAAGTGTAACTGCCACTAGCACTCTTCCCAGTGAAGACGAAGAAGTATTCAGGGTCTCCAATGCTGCTCTGTCAGTGAAGGAGTTCTGGCTCTGTGTCATGCAGCTGGCTTCAGAGCTGACTCCACATTGACCCAAAGCAGTATTGTGTTTCTCTCCTTTCCTGGCCAGCTTTAAGGCAATAGAAGCCAAGGATATATAACTTTACCATCTGTTGATTCATATGCATACGACACACATGATAGATGTCTGCCTTTTTTTCATGGTATCAGGAATACCTTGCCAGTCAGACTTCTTTAATACTGATTTAATAATAGATTAGAAATACTTAACTTGAAACATATTGGGTCAACGTAAGTATTAGTAACAATTTATTTCTATGTGTGTGACACATACTCACTTGAAGTCTGAGCCATCGTACTGGCCCCAAAATATTAGCTCTGAATGATAGACACACACTCCCTGAAGTGATACACAGAATATATGCCAGCAAATTAAATTGCAGTTTTGAATGTCATGGTCTTTGCATTTGCACTGTAATAAGTGTAAATCAGCAATCTGCTCCATGTATCTCCAAAAGAAAACAGAGCCCATAATGTAAGTGCTGTCAGGTTTTCTTTTTATTTTCTCCATTATAGAAAGTAGTTCTTTGTATAAAAATTGGCAAAGTGTTAGATAGCCATGACCCTAACCCTCAAAAAGCAGAGGCAGGAAGGTGGGAATTCAGTTTCAGACTAGCCTGAAAACACAGTAAATTCTGGGCCAACCCAAGGGACTACTAGTCTCAAAGAAGAAGAGAGATTCCCTTTGTTTCTCATTAATACAATAATATTAATATAATTATTCCTCATTATTTTGTTAGTACAGTACCTTTATTTTTCTTTATATAATAACTTGTTGCCGGGGCCTAATGTTCTCGCTGAACAGTGGGGGGGGGGGGGGGGAAAAACATCTGTCATCTATTAAAGAATTGAGTACAAAAAAAACCCATAAATTAAAAGGATGAATAAATTCACGTTGTAAATGTAAACATTCCCAACACAAGGCAAGTTATAACACTTGATCAGGAGAAAATAAAAATTGAAGAGAAAAAAAACATGGAAACTGGGTCCTCGGGCTGGAAATTTCCCATCCTGTTAAAATAGCAAGATAGAAGTGCTAACTGGTTCCAGAACCCTTGTCAGCTTGAGAAATCCATCACAGTCAGCTGTTGGTTAGTACCCAACACAGGTAACTGCTAAGTGCTCATATATATCTACCAAGCTGGGAATTTCTCTTCCATAGTGTGCTTTCTTAGCTACCAAGTAACCAAGCCACATGGACTGAGGACTAAATCAGGATATGCATACGGTATTAAACATATAGCATGGGAACAATTAACTTGAGTATAAGGTCAAAAGTCAGTAGCAAGTTCTCTGATCAAGTGCTGCTATCAAATACAAGCCTCAAGGACAAACTGCCTTTGGAAGGCTTATTCCAGTTTCATGAGGTGTGTACATTTGCCAGGGCAAATTGGTCCTTCAGAATCAGCTAATGCAACAGATGTCTGGCATATGCTCAGTCCATCTAGAAGCACTTGCAGTGGACTATGGAGGGGCCGATTCCCCTTACTCCCGCTTGCTGATCCATATCTACTCCAAGGTAGACAGTGAAAGCAGGATGGAGCTGCCAATCCAGGCTTAGTACTTGACCTTGATCTTCGTGATGGAGTTGAAGGTGGTTTTATGGATACTCTGGGTTCTCTGCCCAGGAATCAGGGCTGGGAGAACACCTGTGGACACTGAAATTGCTCATGGCCAATGGTGATTACCTGCCTATCAGCCAGCTCATGGCTCTTCTCCAAGGAGGAAGATATAGCAGTGGCCATTTCTTGCTCAAAATCCAGGGCAATATAATATAACTTGTCTTTAAAGTCTGTCACCAATCTCTGGCTCAGCTGTGGTGTGAGGCTATAGCCCCACTCAGTCAGGATCTTGATGAAGCAGATTGTCAGGTACCTGCCAGCCAGGTCCAGACACAAGGTGGTGTGTGGAAGGACACTGTATGTGTGAACTATGTTGCCAGAGTACACAACAACACCAGTACTGTGCCCAGGGGCACACAGAGATAGCACCACCCAAATGGCCTTGTACATGACTGGGGTGTTGAAAGTTTCAAATATTATCTGCATCATCCTCTGTTAGCGCTGGGGTTCAAGAGGCCCTTGGTCAGAAGCACTGGGTGATCCCCAAGGACCATGAGCCGTTCATAGAAGGTGCAGTACCAGATATTCTCTGTTGTCATCCCAGTTGTTGACAATGTAGTGCTTGATAGGTACTTCAGAGTTAAAGATATCCCTCTTGATCTGGCCTCTTCAGCCACATAGGAATCCTTCTGGCCCATGCACACCACAATGCCCTGGTGTCTGGGATGCCCCTGATGATGGATAGGGAACACAGCTCTGAAGGCATCAACATCAGCAAAGCCAACTTTGAACATGCAGGAGCCACTGCGAATGAGGAGCTCAGTGTTATCTTCGCCCACTGCCATCCGCAGAGGATGGGTCGAAGGAGCAGTGGAAAAATGCACAGTACAGACCAGCAGCAGAGAGTGAGCCCCAAGTATCCTTCTTTACCTCACACTCCTCCCCTACACAATGGGCGTAATCATTAACGGATACCATTATTTTAAGGCATTAGTAAAACTCTGCAAGTGTTCGGCAACTTCCGTTTGCATAAGAAATTTCTGGCAGTTAGGTTAAAACAGACGGTGGGGTACAATGTCACAGTCATAATTCAGAACCTGATGATGGTAGACAGGAAATGTTTTATAAACAAGAACTGTGGTGCTATCGATAAATGTTAGGTAATTAAAAATTGGCAATATATGCCTGGTTATATAAGACCTAAGTTAAGAATCTAAACAGTGCCAGGAACTAGGAAGCATGAACTACAGTGAGATATGAACAAGACCTAGAGAAGCCCCTATCTTAGGTGCTGCTCAGCCCGGTCATTAACCCTGGTAGTGGGGACCATGACTGGGGCCAGTGTCAATCACTTAGCATCATGCCTCATCAGTCTCATAGGAGTTATCTTTCTGTTGCAAATATGGCTGTACTCCGGGCACAGATCTCATTCAATCTCTGCTTCTAGGTATTACATCCTCACATTCAGTGTGTGAAGTACCATCTGCTGCCTCCCCTGACTGCCTCCTTAATGATTGCTAGAACCTGAGAGGGCATGACTCCTCTCCCTGTGCTCTTTTCTTGTGGAAGTCATTCTATTGTTCTTGCAGTAAGATCACTGTAGTGATTGAATAGAAATGATAGAAATGGCCCTCCTAGGTTCCTATTGATTGTTCATTCATTAGGGAATGGTACTCCTTGGTAAGGATTAGGAGGTGTGGGCTTGTTGGAGTAGGTGTGGGCTTGTTGGAGGAAGTGTGTCACTGGGGGTGAGCTTTGGTTTTCAAAAGTCTACACCAGGCCTAGTGGCTCTGTCTTCCTGCTGAGTGTAGATCCACATGAAGAACTCTCAAGCTACTTCTCCAACACCATGTCCACCTGCATGCTGCCAAGAGGATAGCGGACTAAACCTCTGAAACTGTAAGTCAGCCCCAATTAAATGCTTTTCTTTATGAGAGTTGCTGTGGCCATGGTGTCTCTTAACAACAACAGAACACAGACTAAGATGATTACCATTAAAGAGAAAGTTGTCCTAGGATCAATACACCAGACTGGAGTCATGCCAAAGACCAAAAATCTATACCTCTGTAAAACACTCAGAAAGTAAAATACGTAATGAGTAAAAGGACCACTTTTCAAGGGGGGGTGTTAAAGGAATCTAGGAAATTTGTTCAGTCTCAATCAAGTATTATAATATCACTATCATAAAATGTAAATATAAATGAGTATTTTCAAAGGCATGTGGGTTGTGGGGAATCACTCACAGATCATTCATCCCCTGGGTCCTGTAAAAGCTGTTAAACACAGTCATTTGTGTATCATTTCAATTCACAAAAATCTCTTATTAAAATGAAAATTCAATGTGATGATCACTTTAAAAAAAAAACTATTGCTAACTAAAGTGTGGAGACAAAGAAAGGAATGCAAAAAGGAATGTGTCCAGATGTCAGAGGCAGAAGACAGCAGACTATTGTAGGGTGACCATGGTGTTGTCACAAGGGAAAGTGGAGTTGCCAGGGAAAAGACACTAAAAATGGGGACATCAGAAAAGAAAGGGAAAGTGGACAAGATGGAACTGAAAATCAGGCTGTTTCAGCATGTTCCTCAGACATCCCTCGCCCCTAAATCATCTTGAGAGGTGAATTTGATTCCATCCCGAGCACAGGAGAGAATTAGATGATGCCCTATATTCTCTTTCTGGGTACATGTGAGAACAATCCCTGCATTGATTCAAACCTGGGAACATGAGTTTTATTTATAATTGCTAAATTTTTATATGTTTATGTGAGTCTTGTAAATTTCTGACAAATGAAAATATTTGCACTTGAATAGATTTCTTCGTTAAGAGACTTTTAAATTTTCATCTGTTGGGGATATCATATCAGTTTTGACTCTGCCTACTGCTTCTTTCTTCAAAGAATACAAACGTGTGAGTCTAGGCTAGGCAAGTCCGCTCTGCCATATGATTTAAATGTTATGTAAACAGTCAACTTGACCATTACAGGATAAAGTGTTTGTTATCCAGCCCATTAGAATAAAAAGGTTACTGACTACCTGTATGAGTGTTACCCCCACTTTTAAAAAGCCTCAAGTCAGTCGGGTGCCTTTTAAATAAAACAGCCTTCAGAAACTAAACACTTCCATCTGGCTGGCATGTGAACCTCAGCAGAGGAGAATGTGACAGTTACTCTCAGTTATTACCAGGACTAGATAGATGTCTAGGAAACTGCTAAAACATACTTCCAGTGTGTCTATGAGAGGGTTTCCAAGAAGGACAATCATGTAAGGAAGTGATATGAGTGAGGAAGTCCTGCTTGAGTGGGGGCAGCACTATCCAGTAAACTGAGAGTGTGGATATAACAAAAAGTGGAAAGAGAGCAGGCTGTGAGCTAGACTGCTGTTTGGTAGGTGTGTGTTTTGCTGCTCCTATTGCCTGTGGATTTGGCCTTTGAACACAGATTCTTACCAGTTGATTCTCAGGGTCTTCCAGGATTTCATCCACAAACAGAGGCAGCACCATTGGATCCTTGCAGACTAAGATGTGCAATTCATGGGCTGAGTCTACTGGGTGTTCTGTCCCCCAGTCTACAGACTGGAACTTCTAAACATCCAATCATTTCTGCTTAGAGTTAATTATCCTCTCTATAGTTCTTCTGGAGAACTCTGACTAATATAGACAGCATCTTATTTTAAAATGTCAACTTAAAAGCTAGCCTACAATCACAATTTTTCTCATCTCGAAAATGATTTTAGTATGATTCATGACTTACAAAAAACTATATCATGACACTAACAATGGACTTCACAGACTTCTCAAATGATTTTAAAATATGCTTATGTATACAACCTCTGAGTAACCAAGTACAACCCACTCATTATTAAACTCATTATATATTGATGTTATATAAAAAGAATATTTACTAGAAAGTGGTGATGGTGTCATGGGCCTATGAGGATGCTGGACTAAAGTCTATCAAATTGTGCAAACAGGCAAATTGTATGCTATGTGGATTATTTGTCAACAAAGATTTTATAAAATGTAAAAAATAATAATAATAAAAAGATAAAAAAAAGAATATTTACAATAGAATTTTGATTTTGATAAGCCATTGACTCTATTGTGAGATTCATGTCAAGGTGATAATTAGCATAGTCCAAAGATGAAGTCAGAACCAAAGAATTTGGACACATAGTGGTACTGTACCCCAAGAAAACTTATTATGCTCAAAGGCAACATGGCCTTCATGTGTGCTTACATGCCATTTAGTGATAATATAATTAAAGGGATCATATGTGGTATGTTGGTGCTAGATATGTGTGATTAAAAAGGCAGGCTTGATAGAATTAAAAAAAAATCACATATCTAGGTTTAGAAAACCTACTACTTCTTGTTGGAATTAACAAGTCTTCTTTCCCTAGAAACATTCTTATCCTTAATCCATTCCTATGAAGTCTACAAAAACTCACATGCATTTCATGTCATCAGAGAGAATGAAGGAGTGCCTTAGTGGGTGGCATGTTTAACGATCTGACAGGGAGCTTACTTTCTCCCTGTCTTTTGCTGTGTCCAAAGCCAAGCAGAGACCCTGAACTCACCTGTCTGTCACTGTCTGAACCTGCTGAACATTGATTAATGGAAGAGATGGAGGGGTTGCTCATGAATGGCTGATTCTTACACACAGGCTGCTGTACCAAGGCATTATCTGGCTCAGAAATACCATCAACTTTGTTCCAACCAACATACCTGAATCATGGCTAGAGAATGAGACTATAGAGAAAGATGGAGTAGAAAAGAGAGAATGCTTACAAGAACCTTGGAGGTAAAGGGTGTGGTAGGAGAGCTACTGTTTAGAGGCTCCATCACCCCTTTCTCCCCTCCCTCTCCCCGATGTGTTCTTAGCCACTTAGCTCAGATAGAAGCAAGCTATGTAAGCACTGGAGCAGACCAGAAACACAGGGCCACTGAGAATAGACAATGCCAAGTAGACCCTTCGGACTACCTGTCCCTCCGGTCACTCAGTGAGAATCGCTGTCTCTCACTGAAGCCCAGTAGCAGAAGGCTTTCTGAGTACACTCACTTTGTGAAAGAAGTTCAGCATCACTTCTCTGCCGTGAGCACAGACAGAGGCACACTGGGAAGGAATCTGTGACCTCTTGCTCTCACCTTCCATGTGAGGACAACCCGATCAGCAAAATTTGGAGAACAGAGGTGAGAGCTTTTGGAAGAGCAACTCCAACGCTCTGAGTGAGCTGTGAATAAGGTCCAAACCAATCACTGATGACTTCTTACAGCTATTAGTAATAGCTGTTCTTCTATTCCACCAAAAAGATATCCTTGAAAGTACTATAGAGGAAGACCAAACATAGTTGAACGAACACACACACACACACACACACACACACACACACACACATCATATATACATATATATACTCATATTTCTTTTTATCCATCATACATATTTACATTATGCACATTGTATTACTTACTGAGGCAGAAAGCAAGGAGCTTTCTGCAAGTATTAAAGGAAAAGGTCCATGATTTAAAAAAAAAAATAGTTACAACGTGCTCACACATTGCAGTGGGAGCAGATGCTGGAGTTAAAAGGGAAAGCGTGGAGGGTTAAAGCAGTGAGAACAGGAACGTAAGTGATGAGAAACGAAGAGCTTGCCGTTGAGTATGTGATAGCCAACAGAACCTCACACGGACAGGCTCCGAGAAGCAAGGCCAGTGATGGCAGGCTGGCTGGCTAGCTAGCTTCCCTGAGACCATCTACCCTGACCCCTCGTGGGAAACATAAGCTGTACACCATTGCTCTATCAAGTGTTCTTGCTTCTAACGCAGGTACGAGTAACAGTTTCCAAGAAAGCTTCCAGCAACTTCAAGAAAGAAAGCCCAGACCATCCTGTAGACCAGAAGTGAATTAAAAACAAATGTGCCCGCTTCTTGGTATCTATGAGAGCAAAGATAGCTTAGTATCTGTGATGGTTTAGATGAGAGTGGCTACTGTAGATTCATTTGTCTGAATGCTTGGTCTCCAGTTAGTGGAACTGTTTGGAAAGGATCAGGCAATGTGGCCTTGTTAGAGGACATGTGGGCTTTGAGGCTTTGAGGTTTCAAAAGAGAGTCCCCCGCTCTCTGCCTGTGGAACAGGATGTAAGCTCTCAGCCCCACACCTGTCGGACCCTTGGCAGGCTTTCTGAGGGGAGGGGCTGCTTCTTGGGGGTGGTCCCCCCCACTTTTTGAGGGGGCAGGGTCTGGAGTGGGAGGAGTGAGACCTGAGCATGGAATGGGGCCCCAAGTTGGAGATCTCTCCAAGAGAAGACTTAGGGACTTTGGACTGAAAAAGTAGTTGAATGCTTAAGTAGGGCTGAATGGACTCTCCTGGTAGGAGCACAGAAGACAGTAGTATTGAGGATGATGTGGACTATGGGGGCACAGCTCAAAGGTTTCAGAGGAAAAGAATATTATTCACTGATCTACAGCCCATTCTTGTGATATCTTGTTAAAGAATATGACTGGGTTGTTTTTTTTTTTTTTTTTTACCCTTTCCCTGAGGCTAAATTGAAGTCTTGGATTAATGGCATTGGCAGAGGGGGTTTTCAGGACAGCCTAGTGATGCAGATCTACAATGAAAAGGAGCAAGCAAGGTGAAGAGAAATACAAAATGTATACCTTGAGGAGAAAAGGAGCACCCAAAAATACAATGTCAGAGCCCAGTCTTGTGCTCAAAGAGGTAAAGGGTTTAAAGAAAGGCCTGATACAAAATGGAATAAAAGTAGGGGTGCCTGCAGGGCCAGACCCACCCAGCTAAGCTTCCAACTTGTGACAAAAACAATTAAATGAAAGCTTAAGCAGCAAAGGGGACCATCAGCAATCAAAGCTTATGCAAACTCAATTCAAGGATGGGTCCAGGATCTAGCTTCAGCCACATAGTTCTCACTTGAGATTCGGGAAGGATACAGAAAAGAGTTGTAGAATCTTCTACCATGGTTAAGACAAACCACTGAGGCCAGGCATGTGACAGTAAAGTCCCAGCACGGAGGCCCAGAGAGGGACAAGGTAGTAACTAAGACAGGACAAGACAGTAACTTAGACAGTATAATTAACAGCACTTGAGATACCCACAAGGCTTGAGGGTAGTAATGCTGGCCAAGTGATGAAGATCTAGCAGATGGTCAAAGTCAATGACTAAGAAAACAGTAGATAGGTATGGACTAGGGTCGGGGTTGGACTCTAACCACCCCTAACTTGGTGGGAAGCATGTAAACAGCACATGACCTTCTTCTTGGTTGAGCCAGGAAACACACATAGAGCATGTGGCTCAACAGAAAATTAGCCAGTCTTAACAATGATGACCTCAGCCTTTGTCCAGTGACTGTTACAGCCCTATAAAAACTCCTAGACAACAAAGTTCAATGGCTTTTCTCCTGTCTTAGGAACCAATCCACCCCCACTCTCTCACGTTTTTTTGGTTTCACAGGTTTTTTTTCAATGTCTCCCTTTTCTGTACCAATTACCAATAAAGCCTGCTTCCCATTTGCATATGCCAGGAGAGTCTATGTCTTTAATTTTGATTTGTGTGAGACAAACAAATTATGACCACACTCCCGGGTCAATCTTTGGTAACTGTGAGTGTCTAGCAATGTAGATCTTTGGGACATGCAAAACTGGGCCCAAAAATGATACTTTGTATGCCCAAACCTGCATATTATATTACATAAAGTATAAATTATGCATAATTTCCCAAGAGAGCAAATTTTCAATAAAATAGTTCCTAATATGTAAGTTTCAGTTGTGAACTTGATATTTGGGGTGATAATGAATGCCTCTACCATGGATTTCCATAAATGACTATCACATAAAAAATACTAAATAAAATATTCAAAAATCTCTATGAGCTATTTGATACTGTTAAGCTAACAAAGAATTTAAAACATTTGTTTTCTATAAATGTTTATATTTTTAATCATACTGAGGCAACTCCAATTGTGATCAAGAACTAATCAAAGCCAATGCTTGTGTCACCGTATTTAAATCCCCAAGAGTTTAACGGAAGAAATCTGAAGTGTCGCTATTAAGTCGCAGAGTTTCTCATCTATAGTATATGCTATCTATCCACATGTAATCAAATTTTAAATTCAGAGGTCTTTTCTTGAAGCTCAGCTGTCAATGGCCAGAAAAACAAAATGTCTCAATTCCTAAAAACAATATTTTTGGAATGTTATTGAATGGAAGAAGCCTTATGGTGCTCTAATAATGAGGAGGGCACATATCTTTATTCTCTGGAAGTCATATTTGCTCATAGCCAGAGGCAGCCTTCACATTTGTTTTTAAAAGCCTCACTACTACTTCACATAATTTGTGAGAAATATTTTCCCTACTGTTGGGAGATGAGGTAACATTTCTCTACACAAACCATTCAATTTCCAGTGTTCCCTTTTCAAAGAAACATAGACCATCATTTTGAGTGCCACATGGGGAAATAAAATATTTTCCTACTATGACAGAAGAGATCCCAAACCTGAGACATAAAGAATCAGTAGAATGCATGTGCATACTTAGTACTCATTATACACGAAAGTAATAATAATAACTAATGCAACAGAATGAAGACTCCAACTGGCCTAATAATTTCTATGAAGATCCAGGGTTGGGTGGAGTAAATAAATTGGAAATGATGATACTTCTGAAAATGTTGAGCAAGCTCTGGACTGTAGCATAAGCAACATAACTCAAAACATTATTCAGACTTTAAAACCCACACTGAATTTCATTTATGCTTTACAGCCAGAACTCTCGCATACACACAGTTACTCAAGCTCCATGCTGATATATTTCTACCTATTGATTTATACGCAGTTCCTGGAACACTGATGTCATATTGCTCATCCGAAAGATATAATGTATTAGTGACTTCGTCTCACCAAAGAGCAGTTATTCTCAGGGTATTTCATATTCGTGAGTGCTCCAGATTTGAATATAGATGGGGTCATGATGACTGTGCTCAGTAATACAGACAACATGGAGTGACGCAAAAAGCATCTGCAGAAGCTACAAACCAACCCCCTTTGACTTGCTACATCAGACTCCTTTGCAAATTAACAATGTTAACAATGAGTTTATAAACTAAGTATTCACAGGAACCATTTGGATAATTAAATAGTTTATCATTTAAAAATTGATAGTTCATGATAGAAGACATGTTAAAAGGTAACAGTCAATTTGTTGTATGCATTTGCAACTGACTATTAAGCATTTTTAAATAGTCAATCATAGGATCTGGAGAGATGGTTTGGTGGTTAAGAGTGCTTACTGCTCATGCAGAGGACTCAGGTTCATGTTCCAGGACCCACATGGCAGCTCATGAGTGCCATTAATTCCAGTTCTAGAGAATGTGATGCCCTCTAATGGCCTCTTGCATGTAAATGGTTCATGTAAGTTCACACAGACACACATATGTTCACATAACAATAATAACTAAATAAACCAAGAAGTTAAACTGTAAAACTATTTAATCACAGACAAAGTCCAAATTCAATTATACCAAGATATTTCTCATCTCTAAAGTTCATTAAATAACAATTATTACAATTGGTAATGCCTGAGAGCAGGAAAATGAACTCTTAGATGTAACATGTTGTAGTAAAAAAAGTAGAAAAGCTTCATGAAGGCACAATTTGTGAAAACATAATAATTATAAAGACAGGCTTGGTTTCTGACTCATATCTAGAAAAATTTTATTGAGATTTCAACCCAATAATATAAACATGAAACTACACAAAGTTATTCATAGAAGGAGGATTTCCAGTTCCAACGTGATGCACGGGTTCAACTCTAGAGAAGGGGTTGAAAACTACCAGAGAGCACATGCAGTGAGACACCAAGCGTCTGGCAACAGGGAGAAAGATCTTTAGGATGAACAAGTGGTCTCTGGGCTGCGAAGTAAAGGGAAATAAACCAAGTCCAATGGAACGTTCATACCGTGCTCTTCCATGTGAATGTGGAAGAGACGCATGCCCATGTGCACCCGAGAATGAAAGCTCAATTACCTACCGAGCTTGGTGGCTGCACTCGGGAAGAAGAACTTGGAAGTGGTAGGGAAGAGAATAGTGAGTAAGACTGGGATGCTTAGAGAACACACAGTGGAGTGTGCATGTGTCTTTTCAGATAGTATCAGACAATCTACATGAACACGTGTCCAAATGTTAGGTAAAGGGCTTAGCCAAATGTTATTTGGGTTGACACTCCAATATCAAATGACAAAATGTAATTTTGAATGATAACTGGTAAATTTCTGTCTGCGTTCATTTCACTCCTTTTTGGATATTGTGTTTGCTTAGTCATGGAAGAAGTACAGCTGAACGGCTATGAAATATTCTTAGATAATGTTCTGCGAAATTTAGAATTGATCAAAATTATCAGTTCCTTCACAGTTCTCTGCGTACTTCATTCAGTATAAATTAAATATTTGGCAGGTGATACTACAGGGTTATGAATGCACTTTCTGGCAGAAATCAAGCAGCGAAGAAGCCACCAGTTGATTTCATAATACAGGGAAGCTATAATTCCAGGGAAGAAACTTAAATACAAAAATAAAGCAGAAAGAGAAGTTGTTATATGTTCACTTTACCTATGAATGGTGGATGTGGAGAGATCTTTGTGAGCTGAATCTAAATCCCTATGTGTTTTCAGCTGAAGATATGGCCGTGGAGTAGCCTTAGCCCTCACTTGTCCTGGAGTGGGTTGAAAGAAGACATCACCACACTAGCTCCATCAATGCACACTAAGTGGGTCACTGCGAGAGCACATGATGAATGTGGCTGCCACAACTGGAAATTATAAAGACATCCTTTTAGCAGGCATTCAGCCGCCAAGCAAATTAGTGCAAAACATCCAAAAGGATGCATGTAAATGATTTAATAATTTCTATCTAAATATCCGTTAAGCATTTTTATTAAAATGCCAGGACATTGTTCTCTGGGTGATTCATGAGGCCCCTATAAATGAAATGCTTTGTCAAAATGCTAATAATTCAATTCTTTGGAGTGTTCACATTCAGAGAATGGGGCTATTTATTAATGGGGGCTGTTTATTACTTCTCTTACACAAAGATTTCCTCTGCAGGGAATCATTTTCAAATTGGTTTAATTACATTGTAACTAATTTTAATTTGATTAAGACTTACAGTGTCTATACATTGCCTTTCAAGTGGAATTAAGGAATTAAGAATGTATAAGTAGATATGAAGTCCTACTGAGGAGAGAGGCTGTGAACTGGAGAAGTGGGTCCTTCTACCTGTGCCCATCTATTGACTTGCAAGGGGTATGCCAATGACCAGGCAAAAATATTCCATCTTGCATAGCTGTTGCAGATTTATTTTATGCAAGAGAGGCTTGCTTTCTTCTGTATGTGCCAAGGCAGAAGGCACAGGAAGGCTTATTTATTTTGCATGTATCACCTTGTTCTAGAAGAACTTAAGTGTGTATCTAAACACAGACCTTATATATAGAGAGAGTACTCAAGCCAGATTGTGTTTCTTGGTCTTAAGTTGCTTCCACTCTCATCAGTGAAGAAAAAAATTTACATACAAGTACTAGAGCTAAGGAATTCCCAAATATGAATGTCGCTTACAGTCACACTGAAAAGAGTCTGAGGCAACTGTGCTCTCAGCATATGGCTGATTGATGCCTCTAAATTGCAGTACCCAGCTGAAGGCTCAGCCTTAGCAGTTGCTCATGCAAATGACCTAGATCATTTGTAATGGGAAAGCCCACCCTGCTACTGTAGCTGTGAAATGCATGCCTGTGCAATACCTTCAATCTTCGTGATATTTTGGTTCAAGAGGCCATCAGGATGACTTGGCTGACAACAGCAGGAGAAGGAACTATGTGCATGTGTTTGCTAAGTGACTTTTGTTGTGGATGCTGTAATATGGTAGGCACTGGCAAGGGACACAAGAGCCACATGCTTGCCACTGACTCCAGTGGGTCTGTCTCTGTGTTTCCTCCTAGATTTTCTGATTCACTTTGTGTGAGTTAGGACTCCAGATCAAGCAACCCTAATACATTTACCTAAGAGAATATAAATAATTAAAGCAAATGGAAACAATACCACAACTCTTCTCTCCATTTTCACTAATGCTTGATACATGAGAGGCCAGAATCCTAAGGCATACCATTGTCAGTGACTGAAACACATAATCAGGAAAAATCTCATCCAAAACTAGTTTAAGCAACTCCAGACTTGGCATGGGTTGCAGTAAAATTGCAATGCTTTTCTGAGCATCTCACAACTCTACTTATGGAAGGAACATCAAGGAACTAAGTCAGAAATCATAGCAAATGGAACTTCCCAGAACTTCATATTACTTTACATATCATTCCAAGATGTCCACTTAGCCAAAGTACCCTTGAGAAAGATACATTCTATCAATACATAGCAAAAGAACAGCATATGAAAAATGAATATAAAGTTCCCCCTTGTATATTTATATATTCCGGCATTTTTTCTCCTGGTTTCAATAGATAAAACAGCATTCTTGAGATTATATTTTCATTCATTTCCTAACCTTTTAGAGTAGGTCACCTCTGCTGTGTGGGTGTTAAAAATGGAAATTTTGAAATAAACCTTAGTCCACAGAAGCTAATTGTTCCTTTAATATTAAAAGATTCTTGGGCTGGAGAGATGGCTCAGAGGTTAAGAACACTGGCTGCTCTTCCAGAGGTCCTGAATTCAATTCCCAGCAACCACATAGTGGCTTACAAAACATCTACAATGAAATCTGATGCCCTCTTCTATCATGCAGGCATACATGTAGGCAGAACATTGTATACATAATAAATAATTAAACCTTTTTTTTTAAAGTTTCTCCACTTTATATGTCTTTTCTAAAGAGCCTTTCAAGCCTAGCATTTTCCTTTTGTACTGTTTGATATAACTGAGTGGAACTGGTCTTCTATGGGATATGTTCTTCACAGAAGTTAGATGGCGTATACTCACCAAAGGCTGCAAAGTTCTTCCTAAAATCCTTCATGCAGCACCAAGTTATAGTGTACTCTGTAACTCCCCATTTGCTCATTTCTAAGATCTTGCATAGCCTAAGTATGTTCCCTTATCTCCATGAAATGCTTTATATTACTACAATTATCATCACTATTATTTTAAGAGAGGAGGCTCCATTTATTCTGACATTTATATATATATATATATATATATATATATATATATATATATTTTGTCATATTTTCCTCCCCTCATTCTCTAGAAGCTGTAGATATACCTATGGATTCACAATTAACATCTCTCTCCTTTCCTATTATGTAAGTTTCATTCTCTCAACAACCCCGTGCATTTTCATCAAAATATCCAGTAAGCAGCTCACATGAATACGTGCTCAGCAGCCCTTCCTGGACTTTTCCTTCTTTCTGTTGATTCCAGTGGTCCTCAGTCCAGAACGAACTTCACACAGCTGGTAAACCTAGAGGCTCCCTGAGCTCCCGTCTTTCATCTCACATGTTAATCGTCAAGTCATTTTGGCTTCGTCTCCAAAATAAATCCCAAATCTGCTCATTTTGCCACTCTTCCTTTGCCAGTGACAGATGTCTGGTCACCACAAACCTGGACAGATGCAGCAGCTTTTAGAGGAGTGTCACATCTCTCCCTTTTCCTCCTCTGTAGGACATTCTCTACATTAAAGAGCAAAATTATCTTTTCAAATCAATAACCAAGCCATTCTGCTTTTGAAAATTCCACAACAGGTTCCCATCACACAACCCAGTTCTTACCCAGGTCTGTGACCTACAACACATTCTGGTCCTAGCTTGACTCTCAGCTTCCTGTCCTAGTTTTCTGTGTGTGTTAAGTTGACTTCAGCCAAACAGGTCTGTTTGCTGAGTACACTGGGTTTTCTCTTGCCCCAAGGAGAGCAATTCTTGACGTTCCTTCCTATCTTGATTCCATCGCTTCTCCTAATGTAACCTTGTCTGTATCTTCCTCCTCCAGCAACCAGGAATGCTCTAAAGTTTCTCTCTTTTTTCCCTATAGCACTTATCAACTTCAGGGTTTTTATTGTCTGTAATCTATTGCACGTCTTGACCAATATTAGATAAGATTGGTAAGGACATGGCTTTGATTTTCTTTCTGTTGGTACTCTAAAATCATTTCCCACCAGGAATGCTCATCATGGCTCTGCTGACTTTTTTTGTGGTGGAATGCTATTCTTTGCACAGCCCAATGTCCAGGGTTGACATACTGAATACTGCACTGAGTACGGTTCTCTGTCCACCTGGCTCCCACCAGACACTGGAAATGATGTGTTCACCCAGTACCTACTATGCCTCACCTGTGTGGACCTGATAAAGATTATCAACCCCTATGACACCCAGATTCAGTATGTCTGGAGCTGACAATAAACCACAGTCACTCAAGGATGGAAGAGGAACCGAGAGAGGATGGTGAATGGCTACAGAGGTACGGCTAGATAAAAGGGATAGCATTTAGGACATAGTAAGATAACTAAGGTTAATATCAGCTACATATTTTTGAATTGCTAATAAGAGACCATTTTGAATATTCTTTAAAAATTAAATGCAAAATTTTCTAAGGTAATGGATATGTTGATCGTTCTGATCTCATTACCATATGTGTTATTGAAATGTCTCGCCATTCTTCATGAGTATTAATACTTCCATTAATTTCTTAAACATCTTGAACACTGTGGTTTTCCCAGTTTCTCCTCCATTACCACTCTCCTTGAAACTTCAATTATCTTCTTTTATAGTCTTTCAAGCCAAAAAAGCATGCTATGCAGATCCTAACAAGAACTGTTAAAAGCAAATACCTCTTTTTTGTGTGTGACTTTTTTTTCTGTTCTAACACGCAAAGGGACAAGAAATCATCACCGTTGTCTCTGGAAAAAGATCTTAAGCAAACTTTTGTGTGGTGTCTACACTTTTGTGTCAGACATCCTACATGAGTAAAATTTCAGGACCAATCTGAGATGCCAATAAATCCAGAAAGTCACACAAAAACAATTACCAAAACGAGGAGTCACTGGTGAAATAAATTAGGAGTTACACTGAAGCAATCATTTTGATGCTCAGCAGGAGGCTAGATGTGGCAGTATGAGAAACAACTAATACATAAGGCTTTTCCTTTAGGAGACCCCAGAGGACAATATGGTGAAGGTCCAATAGACATCTTACAGAGTAATCCTGGGGCATGTGCCCAGAGCACTATCCATGAAAACCTCCATCTCTAGGAAAAGAGCTTCACAAAGGGTCATCACAAATTTAAAGGGGGCATTGCTACTACTCTTATATCACCTGAGGAGATAGCTGGAGTTAAACTAACAAAGAAACTCTTGTAAATGTCACAGAGCTGGGACATAGACCAGCCCATGGACTGGTGATAGGCCACTACAGGACCACAGTGACCTCCCAACACCAAATCTTACTACTATACCAACAGTGGATGACAACCTGCATAGCTACAGACAGGTCCTTTCTGACAAGGATTGGAGCTGCTCAAAGGCAACAGAGGAGGCCAGAAAGAGGACATTAGAGCAACTTTAGGCCATCGGATTCTACCAGTGCAATAAAATTGTTGAGAAGAACATCACACCAGTCAACCTGCTCTGACTGCATACACACACAAAGGCTCCAGAGAATTATTCGAGTTATTCTCATTAAAAAAAAAAAAAAAAAAAACAACTGCATCTTATCAAAATGTGTAGAATACAATGTGCTAAAAAGGAAATGTATAGCAATAAACCTATATGTTAGATAATGAAAATGCCTAAAATCAATAATCCCAACTCAAATAAGAAAAGGAGGAGGAGCTGGATCAAGAGGAAGAGGAGGAGAAAGAGGGGGATGAAAAGGAGCAGGAGGAAGTGGAGCAGGAGAGGCACCAGCTGCACAGCTAAGTTGCAGATGAACTGTATCAAATGCCAGGACAGAAAACGGTACCAATTCTTTATAATCTCATGGACAAAACAGAATTAAAGGGACTCCATCCCATGGGTCCACCACAACAGCTAATATCAAAGTCAACAGAGAATTTATAAGAAAGCAAAAGTGGGCCTGGAGAGATGGCTCAGAGGTTAAGAGCACTAGCTGCTCTCCCAAAGGTCTTAAGTTCAATTCCCAGCAACCACATGGTGGCTCACAACCATCTGTAATGAGATCTGGCGCCCTCTTCTGGCCTGCATGGATACATGCAGGCAGAACACTGTATACATAATAAATAAGTAAATCTTAAAAAAAAAAAAGAAAGCAAAAGTGACAAAAATCTCTTAATGTAATTGCACAAACACTTCAACACAGAATTATCAAATAAAATCTAATATATAAAAACAGTATGCACCCCCATCCAAATGGGATTTATCCCAGGTTGTGAGGTCACTGTCCACTACACCTTAAAAGGTTCAGGTTCCCAAAGGCCTGGGCCATCAGATCATTTGGCAATAAAATTCAACACCCACATTAATAAAAGTTCTTACCAAATTAAAGTCAGACTACAGCCTTTCCAACTTGATGAAGTACATACACAAACCTCTGTAACTAACATCACACTTGATCATGGACAATACAGTGATACATTCTTTCATAGTTTCTGTACAACATCATCCTGGGGACCTCGCTAGTGAGACAAGAAAACAAAAGGGATAGATACTGGAAATGAGATGATGTGACTTTCTTGGTGGAAAACCTCAAAGATGCATCACAGACCAGAGAAGGACAGAAGAGAATGGAGATGAACCAGAGGAACGGAAGAGAAAAGGGACAGCGAGATGGTACAGTGCACGACTGTTTAACTTCTGTGCAGATGAGCAACAAGTAACTGAAATTTAAATAGAAAAGTTTATGTTTGAAGTCAACATGAAGTGGATTAATGAATTTGTTTGCAGAGTTTTGTCCCAGTATTAATCAAATTAGGTAATTGACAAAGATAGAGTGGAAAATAACATACACTCTGACAGTCAAACTTTGGTCACTTTGCCAGCATTTTATCTATGAATTTGATCAAACTCTTTGTCTTTCTGATATCCATAACCTCCATGATGAGCAAATGTGATATCATTGTCTGGTGGGCTCTTCCCTTCCTGCAATCCCAGTACTTGGTAGCATGGGTCAGAGGAATTGCAACTTCATAGAGACTTCCAGGTCAGGTTGGGCTGTATAGAAAGACTTTGATTCAACAATAGTCAACACTAAATAATTGGTAATAATCACCGTTATATTTTTAATTAAAAAAAGGTCATTCCATGTATATTTTGGATAGCGGATGAACTATTCATCTTCAATAGTACAAAATACACAGCAAGGCTAATTAATCACAGCCATGTGCCAATCACTTGACCTAGGGACCTGGTTAAATGGAAGTTAATGATATCCTCTTTCACAGGTCTCTTTAGGAGGGGCTTCAGTGGAGGGAGAATAGGAATGCACCATTCATTGAAAAGGTGATTTGTCCCCCATTTTACAACTTTGCCAATAACTAAACAATTTCCTACACAAGAGAGTTGAACAAAGGGTCAGCTTTGCATCCGGTAAACAAAACTTTTGTAGCATGGGTCTTTGTAAAGGAAAGAATAATATTATCTAAGAAACATATACATGCCTGCAGTCAGTTTCTTCAAGACTTTAATAGGTTTTGAGCATGGTTTGTCATAGTCACTGTGAGTTCCTATGTGCAGCTGCCTTCCTGTGTCCAAAAGACATTTCACTGTAGTCATGCTCCACAGACTCTTACACTCATTCCAAACCATTTTTCTGTGACAAACCTTGACTGTGGGTGTATAGTGAGAGGGTGCAGGATATATGTCCTGTTTTAGGGTTGTGCAAGACCACATGACACCAAACCCCACCATGGAGAGGGCAATTGAGCACACAATTCCACTCCTACTAATAGTGGAACTATTGGCAACTGTTAGCTGCTAGGTAAGGAAGAATCAGTTTTTCTCACTGAATGTCGTCCCTTGTAAATCTAGTATGCTCAAGTGGAATATTTGAGCAGTACAAATTGGTCTTGAAGTTTTTATTTTAAAGGATAGAAAGTTGAGTGGTTAGGGAAGGGGGAGTGAATCTGAGACTTGGAGGCAGGGGAATATGACAAAACATGCATGCCATACAAAGCTTGAAATAACTAATAAATTGAGAGAGAGAGAGAGAGAGAGAGAGAGAGAGAGAGAGAGAGAGAGAGAACTTGAACACAAGAGTCTCATGAGTAAAATAACCATATATGATTTAGCTTCTCTTAGAGATAGTGAATAAAATGATTATGTATTACAAATATGATGAAGAAATAAAGCTTGAAATTATCATTGAGGGAATATTGTTTTCCTTCATTCAAGCTAATGATTCATTTTCCCAAATCAGCAGCTTCATGGCTCATGAGGAAACCTTTCAACAAAAACTCTTGCAATGTCAATTGGCTCTTGCTCTTTCCCAGTTCAACAATCTCTGAAGCAGTCTCAGGTCCCCTGGACCCTGAGTGCTGCTGTTATTTGGTCCTGACTGAACAGGTACAGCACCCTTCTGCAGTGGGTCCCTTCCTCCAATGGTAGCCTGCCTCCATCTCAGGGCTGGGTTTTCCCTGTCTGCATCATAGTTGTTGCCCTGTGAGAGAGACTGGAAAAAAATCAATCATTTTTTAAAAAGCTAAATTTGTTCGATATAATTTTCCACTTTGATGTGAGAATGGACATCATCCCTGCCGTCTTTTCAAGGTACCATGTGGGGAAAAGATTATAATTGTAACTCCTAATATCCAAGCATCAGTTTGTAATCACGATGAGGGAGATGAGCTAGAGCCTCAAACAATTTGAAGTAGATTTCTGGGATGGGCCAAGAAAGAATTCACATGGGACAAAGGAAAAGGAAAGCATGCTGAAAATTTGTTTTGGTATCAGGCAGATATGTCGACTCTTAATTATCAAGCTGTTTTGTAGATACAATGGCCCCACTTTGCCTGCCAATTCCTAAACAAACCTAACAGGAAAATAAAGCCACTACTCTCCTGGTGACCTTTGTGACATGAGGGGACGGAGTACTAGGGAGGCAATGTGGAGACAGCATTGTGGGACAAGTGTGGGAATACTGTACAGGGAGAGTGTGTGGTGACCGTTCGTCTATAAGGAAGATTTGCAAGGATGGAGTGTGGAAGTGGGAAGGTGAGGACGGGTGGGGACATCTGTGGGCTGTTGCGCAGGAAGAAGTGCGAGGAGACAAGATCAAGGAGGCAAGAGGCTCCCCCTCAGCTTGATGCCAGATGCTGGTTACTTCATGCATTTTACCAAAGTGGGTCAGGTCTTCTTTAAGGAAAAGGTGGAAGCAAAATAGGAAGTCAATCAAGCAGAATTGTAGAGAAAGGGGAAGGGAAGGAAATTCAGCATATGTTTAAGAAAACTGGTGAGCTACACTGTAGATGATCACAGTTTTTAAAGCCCTTTTTGGAAAAATCAATAGCAATGTTCAGACCACGGTGTAGAGAAAGTAGCTCCTTGGAACTGGGAAAATCGTCTGCCTTTCAACTAGGAGCTTTGAGTCCAGGCTTTTATCTGCAATGTACTAATTCAGTCTGCATTGTCCACAAGGCCCTTTAGTTTCTGGAGAGCATGAAGACATTGATAATCACAAAGAACTCTGTGCTTTACATAGTTGGAAGGTTTCTGTCTTTTCTTATTATAGCGGGACTCAGAGCAAAGGAGAAATTTCAGCAGAAGGAAAAAGGAAAGACTGGGGAGTTCTCTGCCTTGAGTGCTGTTCTTTAAACAGTGTCCAAATTGGAGCATCAGACGATTCTAGGATGGTGACATTTCTCAGCCCCTGTCATATTCCCTTAAATATCTAACGTGGAGATGAAAGGTTGAGAAGCCCTGGCTTCTGCATGTGAGGCTAATGCTTCACTGAGTATCTTGAGCCTCTGCTTTGAAACAGCAACTCCATGAAACCACTATTTTAGGAGCAAATGAATTTGACAAACATGTCAAACATATGTAGGCATCTTAATAATAGTTTTGTATCACCTGATGATATGGAGTTGATTGGGTTTCTTTATTACCACTGTCTTGAGTTTTCAAAATGATTAATTCCAAGATAAAACATAATGAAAGTGGAAACTTTTTTCTATAAAGAACAAGATGTAATTATTTTGAGCTTTGGTGGTCTTGAATTCTGAATGTTGCCAGCTGGCTATTCTGCCCCTGTAGCATGAGTGTACTGTGCTTAGGTCACACTTCATTTATACAGCATCACCATGGAAACTGCTAAAGGACAGGAGAAAGTATTTTATCTCATCAGAAAATAAATGAAACAGCTTAAAATTAATCTTTAAAAATGAAAAGTAAAATCTACATAATCGACACATTTTTGTCTTCAGATAATAATTAAATTTTCATTTCAGAGCTCAGCCCTGAACAAGGGATGAGGTAGGAACTGAATCGCATTCAATATGTACTTCTGTGTTCTTCCATTCATCCTGCCTTTTGCAAATACAATCACGTTCGTAAACTTCATTTAAATTGTAAAACTATATTTACTGGCTATTAGCAGGTTTTGGTTATCAGTTCATTTGTTTGAGGTGATTTTTTCTTAAGTGTCTGCCATACTGCAGGTGTGGAGTATTTCACATAGAATTTAATCACTTTGGATTTTCTTAGTTTTTAATCAGATATAGATAATATAGATTCAGATAGATAGACATATATATATATATATGTATGTTAAAAGACTACATCAAAATGTTTATAATATGTAAACCTTTTGGAAAATGTCTGGAAATGGAATGCCAATTTACTTTCTTAATGTTTGACATGTAAACTTCTGCAACCACCATGAAAATCAGTTTCTTCAAATAACTTAAAAATGAACCTGTGACTCAGCTGTGCTGACCCTGATTACACACTGGAAGTATGGAAGTACTCTTTTTTTTTCCCCCCGGAGCTGAGGACCAAACCCAGGGCCTTGCGCTTGCTAGGCAAGTGCTCTACCCCTGAGCCAAATCCCCAACCCACACTGGAAGTACTCAAAGGCGGTGCACTACAGTGAAACCTATACATCTATGCATATTGCCTCATTCTTCACCATAGGCAGGGAAAGGGAGCATGTAGATTCCCAACAAGAGATGAAGAGTAAAGAAAATGCGGTGCACACAATAGACTCTTACTCAGCTATAAAGAAAATTCAATCATAACATTTGCAGGACAATGGACACGACTAGACACCATTAACAGAAAAATCCAGACTATGAAAGATGTGAACTTTCAAGACGGTTTTCCATCTCCTAGTGGCTCCACCACATCTCCAAGCAGCATCACCATCTGAAGATAACACGTTCAAGTACCTAAGCCTATAGTGGGCATTTCTCATTCAAACAATTCCAGTAGGGTGAGCAAATCTGAAGGTTTTCCATCTCTGGGGACATTTTGTGAAAATGTGACAGCTGTCCAGTGGCACCCCAGCTAGACCTGCCTACTGGACAATTCCAGTGGTCTGCAAGGCTGAACAACTTGGGAGCCCACAGTGGGACACACACTCATGGTCAGGTTCCTCCTAATGCTAAAAATATTTGTTCAAATACCGTGGCTATTTGGGGGAGAGGGATCAAAATACAATGGTTTAATGGACTTCAGAGTGAGTTTAAAAGGGAAGTAAGCTTATGAAACAGCACATGCATGAATTCTCAACATGGGACACAGTGCATTTTTCAGAAGCCATTCCAAATCCAGGCCTGGCCAGGAAAGCACTTCCTCAGAAACAGACTGAAATGGCGTGTGTGCGCCCTGCGGAGCCCAGTGAGGCAAGAAGGTTGTCAAAATGAGACACCTTGAGGACAGAGTAACCTTTCTGAAGGCCAAAGTCTTTGCCTGGGGTTTCGATACTATCTTCTCAACCTCAATGTTGAGGAACAACAGCATTTTTAGAATCTCTTTTTAAAGCTGCCATTCTAGCATTATACATTTGAAAAAAAAAAAAAGAAGGCATTTTTAAACCTATAAGAAATGCTACTCCAGTTATTTGGAGCTAGATTCCAGATTTTCTTGAAACATATTTTTCTAATTTTTCAACTTGAAAAATTTATATAATTAATTTAAACTGATAATATATTGTACACATTCATGGCATAGCATATGGCATTTCAATACATGTAAAGATTAAGTAATGTTTACTTGGGGGTAACTTATCAAATACTCATCATTTCTTCATAGGAAAATTGTGATTTCTTCTGAAGATTTTTTCTTTGGTATAAAAAATTCCATTATCATTTTTCTAGCATAACCTCAGTGCACAACAACACACCAGGACATCTATCTCACCTCACAACTATGTAGTACTTGGTCCCATTCATCAACCTTCCTCACCCTTCTCCTTGACTCTCCACATCACACACTGAGATTCCATGAGACACCTTTTCCTAAAGGCACATAGGAGAAGGGACCACGTGGTTGTCTTTAAATACCTTACTTATCTCACTTGGTGTAATGATCTCTGCTTCTGTCCAGGATTCCATTCCTATTCTAGTTGAAAATGATCCACTTTGCATCTGGCCCACATCCTTGCTTTCTGCTCATCAATTAATGGACACTTAGTTCACTTGGTGTCTCAGCAATTGTGATTGGGGCCACAATAAACAGGATGCTGCAGATGCCTCTTTCAAGTGGTGATTTCGTTTGTTTATATGCTTAGTCACAAGACTGCTAATTGTATGCTAGTTCTGCTTTAACTCCTGAGGCAGTCCACAATGGCCATACTAACTGACATTCTTACACACAGTACATAACAGATCCCTTTTCTCTACATCTTCACCAGAACTTACTTTGTGATGTTCATAGTCACTCTTACTGGAGCAAGGTGAGATCTCATTTGGGTTCTGATTTTTATATTCTGGTAATTAGTGATCTTGAGTATATTCAGCAATTACCTGCTCATCATTTTTACATGTTCTTGAGAATATGTCTACTTATATCTATAACCCATTTTAATGGGATTATTTAGTAGGGGATTGCTATTGAGATTTTTTTTAGTTTCCCTTATATTCTGGACATCAAACCCTTGTCACATGTAGAGTGTATGATGTTTCCTCCACTCTGTGGGTTTTCTTGTTACCTCTGGCATTGTTCCCTTTGCTGCTCCAAAACATTTCAGTTTGAGGGAATCCAGTTTCTGTATGTTGCTTTTCTCTTGCATTTTCATGTCATGAGTTTAGGAGGCTCCTCTCAAAACCCCTTCCTCATTTCAATGTCCTGAAACTTTTCTACAATATAGAACTGCACCAACTGAACCAGCATTATATCTTTTAAAATATATTTTACATAGATTCCCATTTGTTTTCATATAGAGAAGAAAGATTATGGATTTAAGGACATTTCAATGAGAAATATACAAATAGAACTCAGAAAAAAATTCTAGAAAACATTAAAGCAGAGTGAGTCATGGAGAAATGCTCATGACCTACAGTGTCTAAGCACAGCTCGTGACAGAAAACAGAAAGAGAAGGTAACAGAAATGGGGGGGGGGGAGAATGATTCAAATATTACTAATTCTGTAAAGGAATTAGTAAGCTCAGATCAAGGGGCTGAAAGCATTAAAAAACAGAATATAAAAAGAGATGATCCTCCAATGTGGCGCCATCTTGTATATTGTGACCTAGGGCACATTTCCCAGGATGTCTTTAAGGAACACTGTACAGACAACCATGTTAGAAGATACAGTTGATGCTTGTCTCTGAGCAAAGGCAGGTACATCTACTGCATGCTACTTAGGACTTAGAAACCCTGTGTGAGACCAAAGGGCAGTTTGGGAATCGGAGTCTCATCAACTAAAGCAGAAGAAGCCTAGTGTTGAATGTCCACATGACAAACAGAAACTCAAAATGGACCATAGACTGAAGCACAAAGCCTGAGATTGTGAAACACGAGAAGGAATTGGGTGTTCGTGGGGCCAGCAATGTCTCAAAAACAGGAATAAAACCAAGCTCTAAGACTCTGTGTTTTTTTTTAAATCTCTGAAAAACACCATTCAGAAAATTAAAATCATGAGACAAATCAGTAGAAAAAATGTTTTTGAGATACATGCATAGAAGCAAATCTAAAATGTATAAAGAAAAACTACAATAAAAGAATAAGACAGCTGTTTTATTTAGTTAGGCAAAGGAGCTGGAGAGATGGCTCAGCAGGTAAGAGTGAACGCTGCTCTTGAAGAGGACCTGAGTTTAGCTCCCAGCACCCACATCACGTAGCTCACAATTGCCTGTGACAACAGTCCCAGAGTATCCAATATCTCTAACTGCTTCTGGCCACCATATACATGTACACACATCCACACATGCACACAGATAGAGAAAATTAAAATAATGAATCTTAAAAAATAGGGAAATGTGTTGAAAAATATTTTATTAAATAAAATATCTGAATTTACATATATGAAAAAGTGGCCCATGACACTATAATGAGTACATATCACGAGAGAGATGCTAACATCTAAGTACTGATAATAAAGGGATGCAGATGATGAGGTAGCTCTTAGGATGAGACTGTCTGCCTTCATCTTGGCATGCCCTTCATCTCGAGGAACCCTTACAACTGGTAGCAATACCCTCTGTTCACATGCGTAATGTAAGCAATTAGTTTTGGGTATTGACTGCTAGATTTTGGTTATAACTGAGTACTATTAACATTACATAATTAATAAAACAATTATGAAGAATAATGTGAACAAGCATGCTTTTCCCTAAATTTCAAGGTGTAGCTGAAGTTTTATCCAATCCTGCCCAGCCCCACCGACCCTGCAACCGCTTATAAAATAATCACTCAGAAGCTTATATTAATTAAACTGCTCAGCCATTAGCTCAGGCCTACCATACCACTGACTAGCTCTTACACTTAAACTCAGCCCATTTCTGTTAATCTAAATGTCGCCACATGTTCTGTGGCTTTACCTGTTGCCTTTACATGCTGCTCTCTGGATGGTGGGCTGACGTCTCCTGACTCGGCCTTCCTGTTCCCAGAATTCTCTTCTCTGTTTGTCCCGCCTATACTTCCTGCCTGGCTACTGGCCAATCAGCATTTTATTTACACAGAGCAATATCCACAGCATCAAGGACAATTAATTTCTATTTTATGGTACTAAGTATATTAAAGTATTCTCTCTCTCTCTCTCTCTCTCTCTCTCTCTCTCTCTCTCTCTCTCTTCCTCCCTCCTCCCCTCCCTCCCTCTCCATCTCTCTGACTTTATTTTATTTTTCTACTTTGGCATTCACAATCTCTATTTACCAACTGAGGCTCAAGTCCAATATTGTGAGTTTTTGTAAATTTTGAATTCCATTAAATTCTAAAATGAACATCTTCTCTCTACCATCCTTTAAGCCCTCCATCTATTCATTTTTAAATGTTCAGGAGGTAACTAATTCAGAAAATTAAAATCATGAGACAAATAAGTAGAAAATGTTTTTGAGAGATATGTATAGAAGCAATTCCAAAATTTATGAAGAAAAGCTACAATAAAAGAATAAGACAGCTGGGTGGTTGTTGGGCCCTGGCCCCCATTCCTTGGGGAGCTGTTGCCTTGCTTGCTGCCTTGATCAGATGTCCTCCCTATGCTAATTCCCTGCTGGTTTCATTCCTCCTGAACAGCTTACCGAAGGTTCCTTGTTTGTGTATCCTGCATATTGGTGTAGTGCTAGAATGTAAAACATCTGTAGCTTACTTTTGTCCTCCCAGGTTCTTCCACTGTGCTGTAAGTCTGTATTTAAGGCCTCCTCCCTCCTTCAATAAAGGGCATTCTACTGAAAAGAATGACCCACTGTCTTGTCTCTCTTTTTAATCCTCAGCCCCTCGCTCGGACATGGTGAACGGGTAGTAACACAGGTTGCTACAGGTGGTGGTGGCACATGCCTTTAATCCCAGCACTTGGGAGACAGATAAAGGTGGATCTCAGTAAGTTTGAGGCCAGCCTTGTCTACTAAGTGAGCTCCAGGACAGCCAGGACTGTTACACAGAGAAACCCTGTCTTGAAAAATCAAACCAAACAAAACCAAACAAAACAAAAACAAAAACAAAAAAAACAAAAACAAAAACCCAGAATAAGAATAAGACAGCTATTTCATTTAGTCAGGCAAAGGAACTGGAGATTGCTCAGCAGGTAAGAGTGATTGCTACATGAAATCCAGAAGCTATAATCCTCCTGGATCACTCCCAATATTCCATTGTCCATTTGCTGTTAGAACAACATTCTCTTTAAGATTTTAAACTTTCTGAAAGAGAGATCTGGCATTTCCTTGACTCCTTGCTGATGACTTCTAAGCCTTGAAAGGAACACCTCTCTTAAGACTTGGATCTAGCCAACCTATGAAGCCCAACAGTGTGATATATTTTGGTACATTGGGTAACATGATCTCACTTCCACACAGAAAATGACACTTATCACCTATTCAAAAGGATCTTAGAGTAGAATGGGAACAAACTGCCCAGCATGATTTAATATGTCCTTTGAACACCAGCGTGTCACCAAAGACATGTCCATCTTTCAGGACCCATGATTATGTCATAAGAATGTTTTCTGTATCTAATGACTGAAAATATGAATAAGAAAGTATGTAAGCACTGTCTACTACCTACTTCAGCTATTCCATATGATCTGAATGTTCCCTGGAGTTCATGTGTTGGAAGTGTGAGCCCATTACATTGATGTTAAAAAGTTGACCTTTAAGATGAGATGTTATCAGAAGGGTTCTAACCTCATGATTGGCTTATTGAATTGACCTCAGGCTGATAGCATTTGAAGAGTAGGTTGCTATGAAAGTGAATTGGACCTGCTTGCTCCATCTAATGTATACTCTCTTCCTTTCTCCACTCCATCTTCTGTCAGGGGTTACCTGAGGCAGCAACTGGTGTCACTCACTCCCACCACAGCTCCCTCAACTTCAACATTGCAGCCTCCAACACCATGATCCAATTGTTTATAATCACCCTGTCTATTTACTGTTGTCTTAGAAGTCTCTATCCTTGCAAAATCCCCAACATCCTTAGGGCTCCCTTTGACTTTCTGTTTGTGTCTTTTACCCAAAATATTCATTTTCTTTGTCCTTATTCACAATGTCAAATACACTCTTCATAAAGACAGGAAATCATAGGTTTACCCAGTGTGCACATTGAGGAGGGGGATGAACCACTACATTACAAACAACACATCATGGACATTTAACATAATTCACAGGTCAAGGCTCTGGAGGGAACATCCTAAAAACAATGCTTTAGTTCTTCTACACATTTTTATACAATCATTCCATCACTTGGTGGGCACTGTACACCTACCCACTGTTCCTTATCACTTGGCTGTCAGATCCATCTGCATAACACTGACCATGCTGTAGTAGATGTGGGCCAAATGGTTATTACTTTTTAATTTCAGCAAGATTAGCATACTTAGAAACAACTTTATAAAATTCAGCCTGTGTGAGGTTAACCGTGTTTTCCTTTCTGGATTTTAAAAGCTTACAATTTATTAATCTTGCAATTAATCAATATAAGCACAAATGGCAAAGCAGGCAGGACTCCCATTGCTTGATGACTTTTTAGACAAATCTCAAAATCCAATTGACATTTCGTGCTATTTAGCTTCCACACTCAAACCTTATAATAACCTTTACTTTCAAGCATCTTGTCTATTTTTAGAATGTTGATTTCATTACTGAATAGATCTAGTATGTACTATACATCAACTCACACACAGCCAAGCAGTCACAATCAGAAAAAAGCAAAATTATTTTAATAATATTATAGTGGGATTCCTTTGAAGTCAACATGCTATACCCCTCACAGTTGCATCCTTGTTCACTCTTCTTCACAGCACCGTAAGATGACACAGGCATTCCATATTCAGTCATCATAGCACTGACCATCCAGTTGGTTTCTGACATGAATGACATGAGGTATTACTGCTTTCCTAGATCTGATATGGATTGCAACCTGCATTGAGTTTCTTTGTAAAGTGTGTGCACATTTGCAGATGAGCACACTGGGGAGAATCCACTTGATTTTTATTCATTATTCTCTGATTTGTAAACAAATGAAAAAACATAAGCCAAGGGACTTTGAAATATGTAAATTTGTTGTGTGTCATACACATTAATTGGGGTTTAGATTCATGGAATGGGTGTCCTATACGGTGCTTTTTAATATATAATATATTTTCTAAAAAATGTGTCATACTGGCCTTCTTTGCTCATATTCAATGTCCAATTGGACACATAGTGAAGTATACTGATAAAATTTGTCTGTGTTGTAAGTACCCCCTGTCATCATTGCTGTTTGATAGTATTTACTAACCTGGTGTCTGGTCAACAGAATGCTTTTCACTTATCTAACTTCTGATATTTACATATATAATTAACTTGAAAGAATTTCATTAGCTAGTCTCAAATTTACTAAGAGCTAAAGGCAGATAGCCTTCAAATATCTAGTATTTGAAACCCAAACATCTATCATTGGAAAATTAACAGAGACACTAATAAACCTGCATTGAAAAAAAATCTCCACTTGTAGGTGTTGAGTTCTGATAGTTCCCTTAGCCAAAATGAAACATAGTTGAGAAAATGCCAGATTTGAAGCAATCATTACAAAAGAAGTGACTTTTGCCCATGCTATACAGTGATAAGATAATGTCTACAAACATAGATAGGAATGGAATTGTTTCCAGAGAAAATTTCAGAGGCCAAATAGAAGGACTTTCATGAATATTTAACTTACATGTAATTGCTCAGTGACGTGTGACATGAGCAGCTGAATACCCAGATTGTCACTAATATGGAGGAAAGCAGTCTGTAAGAATTAAAACTCTGGGAGTAAAGGACAAGAGTGACACTTTATAAGAGTCCACACAGGATTCCAAAGAGTCTGAACTAGTTTAATTCAGTGCAATAAAGCTTTGTGCTTAAGTTCCTCCCACAGTTATTGCAAAGGAGTAAATATTCAGATGTGTCACAGGCTGGAGGGTGCATGCTCAAAACCCATGTGGTGAAGCTTGAAGTTCAAGAACTTCACAATGTGATTGCATTGAAGGTAGGGTCTTCAAAGAAGTGACTTATTTATGGCACAGGATTGTTTTAGTTATCCTGGGTCTTTGTTTTTCCAGATGAGTATTGTTCTTTCAAAGTCTGTAAAGAACTTGTGTTGGAATTTTGATGGGAGTTGCATTGAATCTGTAGATTGCTTTTGGTAAGATGTCCATTTTTGCTATGTTAATCATACTGATCCATGAGCATGGGAAATCTTCCATCTTCTGATGTCTTCAATTTCCTTCTTCAAAGACTTGAATTTTTTTTAAAGATTTATTAATATTTATTATGTACACAGAAGAGGGCGCCAGATCTCATTACAGATGGTTGTGAGCCACCATGTGGGTGCTGGGAATTGAACTCAGGACCTCTGGAAGAACAATCAGTGCTCTTAACCTCTGAGCCATCTCTCCAGCCCCAAGACTTGAAATTTTTATCATACAGGTATTTCACTTGCTTGGTTAGACTTACCCCAAGATATTTTCTAATAGTTTTGCAATTGTGAACGGTGCTGTTTCCCTGATTTCTTTCTCAGCCCGATTGTCATTTGTATGTAGGAAGTTTACTGATTTTTTTTTTTGGTTAATCTTCTGTCCAGCCATTTCAGTGAAGGTTTTTATCAGCTGTAGGAGTTCCCTGGTAGAATATTTGGGGTTGCTTATGTATACTATTATATCATCTACAAATAACAAAAGTTTGATTTCTTCCTTTCCAATTTGTATCCCCTTGATCTACTTTTGATGTCTTATTGCTCCAGCTCAAACTTCAAGTACTATATTTAATAGATATAGAGAGAGTGGATAGACTTATCTTGTTTATGATTTAAGTTATTTTGGGAGGGGTTGGAGGGGAAATTGTAATATATGAGAGAAGAGTAAAAAATGTGACTTGTTTAAAATGAGATTATTAAGGTTCTAATCAATTTGGACTCATCTCCTGATAATTAAATGAGAACACACAAACACACAGTCTATACAAAAAGATGACAGGATAGAAAGTCCTGGCCAAGCCGGGAGGTGGTGGCACACGCCTTTAATCCTAGCACTCAGGAGGCAGAGGCAGGTGGATCTCTGTGAGTTCAAGGCCAGCCTGGTCTACAAAGTGAGTTCCAGGAAAGGTGCAAAGCTACACAGAGAAACCCTGTCTTGAAAAAAAAAGTCCTGACCAAAATATAACCTACTTCAAGGCAGAGAGAGGGAATACATAAGAAAGTAATCATTACTGGATATTTGGCCTCCAGATGATGAGAAAAGAGCCTGGGGTTAGACAGAATGGAAAATAGAGCACAGACTCAAGTTAATAAGATTGGAAATAAAAATTAGACCATTAATATTTACTCTACAGTAATTAGAATTGTGAGAGAGTACAATGAATAATTTGACAGTAAGAATTTAAGTGAAGAAGATGCAATAGACAGATTTCTAAAAAATTCAAACACATGAAGGACAAATAAACTGCTAAAATAATTAGGAAATCTAAATAGGCCTAAAACTCCTGAGAAATTGAATCAGAAAGGCAACATCTTGGGAATACGAGGCCCAGTGAATTCTGCAGAATATGTACAGAGTTAGCATCAATTCTGTTTTCTCATTTGACATATGTGTCTAGCATTTGCACAATAGGACTATGGAATATTAGCCATTATGAAGGAACACTGATACAGTCTTCAACAGAACATGGCCAAGCCTATTCATTGAAAGGACTATTTGCTTGTGATAAGGCCAATTTACCCCTAAAACAGTACAATTCATGCATGGAATGTCTTCAGTTAATATCATACTCAAAGCTAAAAATTGAGAGTACTTCCACTAAAGTCAGAAACAAGATAAAGGTGACATTTTTACCATTTCCACTCATCTCCAAGCTGGGATTCAGCCAAAACAATGAGACAAGGAAAATAAAGAACAGATATACAGACTGGAAAGAAAAAAGTAAAATTTTTCCTACATATGATCTGATCTTACATGCAGAAAATTCTAAATATCTCATATAAACTACCAGAGTCATGGGCCAGAGAGATGGCTCAGTGGTTGAGATCACTGGCTGCTTTTGCAGAGGACCCAGGTTCAACTCCTAGCACCCACATGAAAGCTCACGATTGCCTATTACTCCAGTTCCAGGGAATCTGACACCCACTCCTGGTCTTGATGGTCATCTGCATGCCTGTGGTGCACATAAGTATGTGTAGGTGCATATACATACACATAAATAATAAATACAATAATAGATAAGCAAGCAAGCAAGAAATTTAGCAAAGCTTAGGATACAAAGTCAACATACTATAATCAGATGCATTTCTACACACAAACAATATATGCTAGGAAAAGGGAATATAAACAATGCCATCAATAACAGCACTGACAATAATAAAATAATACTTGGGAGCTGGGTCAGTGAGATGGCTCAGTAGGTAAAGGCACTTGTTGATATGCCTGAGGACCTGAGTTCAATACCCAGAACCAACAGGTAAAAAGGAGAGAGCCAGTTTCTGCCAGCTCTCCTCTGACTCCACACACACACAATGGTATACATATGCAAATACACAAACACAAATCAATCAATCATCAATAAGTGAAATAAAAAACCTACTTAGGAATTAACCAAGAACTTCAATAGCTTGTACAAGTTAATCTATAAAATACTGCTGAAAAATTCATATAAAAATAAATAGAAACATCATATGTTCATAGATTACTATATTTAATATTGTTAAAAATTCCAATTCTACCCAAAGCTTTTTAGGAATTGGATATGACCCCTCTCAAAATACCAATGAATTCTTTTTGTAGACTCAAAAGGCCCACCCTAACAGCATGTCTCAAGGGTACTTACTATAAAATATACACAGCAATCTTGGAAAAATAAACATGGAGGACACACTCATTTCACTCTTCCCCAACGCTAGAGTAATCAAGTCAGTACCACCATAAACACAGAGATATATAGACCCACAGAACACAATAGAGATCAATTCTTGAGACCAATTCTAGCACGTGATCAAATGATTTTTAAGGGATGATGGGTTTTTGCTGGATAGCAGTGCAAGAAGGGTCATTCTATAATGTCAAGGAAGACTTGGAAGTAGCAACAACAGGGTTCGTGCTGGTCACATTTCCTCTGCACTCAAGAAACCCAAGATGAAATGGCTTCTGACAAGCGTGCCAAGTGGAAATGTTCAACTACCTGAGCCTATGGGAGACATTTCCCATTCAAACCACCACCACGATGATTTAATGTTGTACCATATTCATAGCTAACTGGGCACAAAGCAGCCATGGGCCTCGGTGTGTGAATCTAGTAGACTGCACTCTACTTCCCATTCCTTTGGCATCATATCCTAGCCATGATTCACTGTTCAATCTTCAAGGTTGCTCTGATCTGGTCTGGGAAACCATAACACTAAACTCCAGTCTATTCTGCAAGCACACATTAATGATAATAAGCACATCTATTTGTCTATAGAAAACCTTTGCCTGTGTTTTTGTTTAAATGGGACAAGTGGCTAAAATGATGTTGTTATTACGGAATGAAGTGGTATAAAAATTCACTATGCGCCTTCACAGGAAAAAAAAAAATACTGACCTGTACCCTTGTTATTCATTTGTGAAATGTATATTACCTAAGAGATCTTTTGAATAATTTTTGATCTGTATATGCAAAAAGAAAATGACTCCTCTTTAAACATGACAAAGTGCAGTTCCCACTGGTCTCCAGAACTACCATTAACAACAGAAAACTTACTTTAAAATTCGCATTAGGTGCCCTGTTAACACAGAGAATAATCACAATGAGACCACCTTTTAATTTAAAAATGTAAATGAAGAAATTCACTCTTATTAAAATAAAAGTCTCCTCAAATTTCTAGAAGCTCAATCTGAAATGATAAAACTTACCTGAAACCCTGCTATAGCAAGAACATCACAGGTTTCCATATTGCCCTGTATGATATTAATTCATTCATGCAATACAATTGTTTTCTTTTGCACAACCAAGTCACTCATATTTAAAATACCACAGTACTAATTATGTCTAATGCAAAGAGGCTAAAATCATGTTCTTCAGATGATAACAAAAAAGTAAGCATAATATGCACCCTCAAAACTTATATTCAGTTCTGTTCTTCAGTGCACACACAGAGTTCCAGAAACATTCAGCATTGTGATCATCTGCACATGAATCCAGAACATTTTATCACCTCAAAAATATTCCCTTTTCCTCTTAAAAGTCGCCTTCCACCCTTCCCTCTCCAATCCCTGGCAATTACTGCCTGTTTTCTTTCTCTACACACTGGCTAAGTCTGGCTTAGTCTGGAATTTATCCATTCTAAATAAGTGGAGGTATACAAATGGATTTCTGTATCTGGGTACTTTCATTGAACATCATGATGTAAAGGTCAAAACTAGTTTTTATAAAGGCAAATAGGCTACAACTGACTTTAATAAACATGGGTACCATAAGCCAGTGGTTCTCAACTTGTGGGTCATGACCCCTTTGGAAGTAAATGGCCCTTTCACAGGGGTCACCTAAGACCACTGAAAAACACAGATATTCACATTATGATTCAGAACAGTAGCAAAATTATAGTTATGAAGCAGCAACAAAAATAATTTTATGGTTGGGGGTCACCACAATATGAGGAGCTGTATTAAAGGGTCACAGCATTAGGAAGATTGAGACCCATTACTATAAGCATTCCCTAAGAATGCAGGCGTACATCCTCTGACTCCTTCTGTGCAACCGCATAGAAACCATATTCATACAACCATGAACAGAAACAATATGCAACCATGCTAGAAACCATATCCATCTCATCAGGTGTTCCTAGATTCCTTTCAGAAAAACTAATCATTTTCAAGATGATCTGTTAGAAAATGGGCTGCCATTGTTGCAGCTAGCAAAGCAAGGTAAAGGTTGGATCCAGTAATGCTGCTCTTGAAGCATCTGAGCTGCTAGGTGGAGAGTAGGCTGTCCCTGACACTCATGCCTATGAAGCCAGGTTCTAATTTCCACTCTCTGAATTGTGTTTTTGTCAGGAACAGTTGGTTACTTTGTTTCTTGAGTTAAAAATAAAACCTTTCTCTTACCCTGGCAAGTTAACAAATTTTCCAACAAACATAAACCATGTGATCTGTGCTCTTCAAAGGACGTTACAAAAGACTTATCCTGGAAAGTACGGTGCACTTTAATGGAAGATGACCTAATCTTTTTTTTTTTTTCCTTCATATCCCTTCAGGAAACATTAGAGATTTCATTTTCATTTGTAATGTTCAGATCTAATGCACTTTTCTTTGTGGTTCAAAGAGAAAAATCTAGGACATCTCATGTGAACTTTGTTATATGTGAACTTTGTTATTTGCGAATTTTGTTATATGCCATTTAGTTAAATGTGAATAAGAAAACAAGTGAGTTTGCACCGCATTCTATGCTGTTTAACATGGACCAATTGGGATTTAGACAGATGTAGGGGAAAATGCCCTGATAGTCTCTTGAGAAAGTAGTTGTGGTGGCATCACTTACAGGAAAAGGTGAAGTCATTGGTCTGAGAAAACAGAGGATTGAAAACATTTACTAAGATATAATGTGTGTGCTCTCCAGCATGGGCACTTGGCCCTTTTTAAATCAATAGAGGTGAAACTACTAGGTTTGGGCAGAAACATATCAATTCCAATGGGAAATAGGGAAGATAAACATGTGTGCATATGTGAATACACTATGATTCAGATGTTTATTTTTTCTTTCCTTCAGATATTCTAAAGAAGGAAAACTGGAGGACTGGAAAGATGGCTCAGAGGCTTAGAGCACACATACTGCTCCTACAGAGACCTTGTATTCAGTTCCCAGCCCCTGCAACTATAAACCCACATCAACTCCAAGGCATTTAACCTGATCGTCTGAATGCTTCAGGCATTTGCACTCATGAGCATACATCCACAGACCTATACATGTACACATAATTCAGGCAAATCTTAAAACAAGAAAGAAAGCCAAGCTTGTACCTGATAGATGCCTTCACCTCCATCCCGACATTTCTCACATAGTACCTTTCCTCACGTGTGTTTCTATTGTCCCCTAAATGAAGTCCTTGACAATGTGTGACATGCTTTTTTTAAAACTATAAAATAAAGAGAATGAGAAACTAAAAAAAAAAATGCTCACTGGAAGTAAGGAAGGAGAATTTCATTATCTGGATCTTTAAGCGATTTTCACCCTTATCAACCCTCTGACTGGCATGATTGTTCCCTCAAGTCTAAAAACATGAGCTCATCCTCACTGACACCCAATACGAGGAGAAGGGCCTAGAACTGAAAAATTATTACACTTAGATATTAAAGATAAGTTGAAAAAGTCTGGATTCCATCACAGCCTGACAAAATAAATGATAAAATTGGTGAGAATACTATAGATATGTTATGCATTTTCATGATGTACTTTTAACTAATTTGATTATTTGAGAAGGAAAGTGATGTTCTTCCGTTAGTCTAACCAGCAAACATTTGTTAGGAATCTACAGATACAAATATGTCAAAGGTAAATCCCTTTCCATATGATCAGAAGCTATAACAGAAGCTACAGAAATGAGCTCAGAGCATCCCTTGTTACAGAAATGAGCTCAAAGCAAAAGAAACAAAGATACATTGATTCAGGATGTGTACATCCTCTGGAACAGTGCCACACTGAGACTGAATCCAAGCTTTCAATTTCCTAATATGCGCAGGTCTCTGGGTGGGATTAGCAACTCCAGGAGTGTAGCTTAAAAGTTTTAGATATCAGGGCAGGGAACATAGCTCAGTGGGAAAGTATTTGCCCATTGTACACATGCAAAACTTTGGGCTCTTTCACCCAAGAGAGTAGGGAGAATCTTTAATGCTCTCAAAACTGAATCAACTCAAAAAGTTATACTCTATTTTTATCAAGACATCAGGTTTGTGGAGAAAAGCCGTATTTTTTCTTATTCTCCTATAATAATAATCAGAGATCGGCAAGCTTGTGTTCTGGGAAGGGGTCAATACAAACACTTTCAGCCTTGCTGGCCCTGCTGTCAGAGTTGAAACCTGAAAGCAGGCACCAATCAGTCAATCAATGTGCACATCTGTGTTCCCAAGGTCGTTATTTACAAAAACATTTACTTTAAAAGCTGCATCTTGCTGAGCCCCGGCAAAGAGCACTTAGGACTAGATGAAGAGATGGTTTCCATATAGGTGTTAGCACACCAGTCAAGGCAAACATTGTTCAGCCTATTCAAAGGAATCTCCAACTTGCTCAATAATTTCCTGTGCTCGGGTGATTTTATATACAAGTGAATGACTGCAGTTTTAATTAGATGATTTGCACTTAGATAAAATAAGACTTTTAAAAGGTTAGGGAAATATTTTAGATTTAAATATGATCTTTTGTCTGTCAAATTATGAAGAATTAAAAAAAAGACTATGGAAAAATTTTATACAACAACTGAACTATAAAACCAAAAGTAACTATAATCACATCATGATTAAAACTTCAGGAGCTTAACATTTGATTAGGATGAAATTATTTTTGTCAGCAAAAATTTACTTTATCATGTAGGAATTTAGTGTCAAGCTAATTAACTGAGTTAGATTTTCCTTTAAAATTTAGACAAATTTGCATCTCAGAGTCCATACACACACACACACACACACACACACACACACACACACA
>CABHPP010137008.1:0-49502 GCA_902168425.1 Peromyscus attwateri | reverse complement strand
ATAGGCTGAAGATGATGCCCCAACACTGCAGAGAAACCTCAGGTGACTGTCCAGGCGGCTGGCTGTTTCTGTCAACTCACAATTTTTTTGGAAGCTGCTTGCATGCACTTCCTGTTTTTATTTTTGTTAGGTAATATTATTTCCTTCTTGGGTCTCTGAGGGAGTTGAAGATTAGTTAGTTATAGTCAAAGTTTAATTAGTCATAGCTGAAGATTAATTAATTATAGTTGAAGATTAGTTAGGATAGAAAGGAATTAGGTACATTTTGGACTTACCAAAATAGGATAAGTAATGGAATTATTTTCTCTGAATTTGTTAAATACAAATGGACTAGACATTGTTTAGGTTTTCATCACTTGTATATATTGTATATAGTTATTGTACTTTTGTATATAGTTTTTCTTATATTAGTTACAACTTTCCTTTTTTCTCTTTTTATTAAATTAGAAGAGGGGAGATATAGTGGTATTCTATTTGTACTGAAATGTGATTTTATTTGTATGTTAATAAATAAAGTTGCCTAGGGGTCAGAGCTATTAGCAAGCCATAGCGAAAGCCAGGGCGGTGGTGGTGCACGCCTTTAATCCCAGCACTTGGTAAGCAGAGCTAGGTAGATCTCTGTGTGTTCAAGGATACAGCCAGCATTGGAGACACACGCCCTTAATCTCAATACCAACCATAGAAAACCTGGGAGGTCTGTACAGAGAGACCGTGACGAGACAGCCACGTAATTGGGTTTATAACCAATGAGAAGGAAGAACCAGAACTCTTTTTAAGACGAACGCACAGGAAATACCTCCCTTTTTTTCCGGAGAGCTCTCTTGGCGGGAGAAGCTAGCTGGCGGAAAGCGGGTAAGGCTTCTAGCTCTGACCTCTTGGGCTTTCATCTTTACATTGGCTCTGTGTTTCTTATTTAATAAGGCGGTCGGTTACATCTACAGTCCCCTCTCTTCAATGGTGAAGAGGATGCCCAGGAATTTCTGGCAATCATCAAAGGTGGGCTGGTGCGTGAAAAGAACAGTCTCTAAAAGGTTAATTAAGTCTTGGGGATCTTTAGAGAAAGGAGCATTCTGTGCCTTCCAATTATAAAGATCACTAGTGGCAAACGGCCAGTAATGGAAGGGCTGATTCCTGTCTTCATCTGGAGGTCCCGCTGGCCTCAGAGGGAGGGCAACTGTTGTATCAGGTTGAAGTGTCACCCCTCGGCGGCTTCTTGTTGCCTGTGCGGGACCCTGCGGGGGTTGTGGGGCCAAAGCTGGCTCCAGTGGTGGCACTGTCGGCTGCACCATCGGTTGTGCCCTAGGGGAGTATGGTGGAGGGAAAAGTTCAGTTTCATCAGTCCCTCCCTGCAGGACCTCAGGCATGCCACCTGTCTGTTTGGCTTTCCTGTCAGGCCTTACTGGCAGAACTTCCATAGCTTTTGGAGTCTGGGTAGGGGCCCTAGAAGGGAGGAAAGGTTTGACCCATGTCAGGGGACCTTCGAGCCGATCAATCAGGCCCCGCCAGGTAACTACATATGGAATCTGGTCCGGGTGTCCCGAACGGGGTCTAAAAACTATTTCTTCTTCTTTCTGGATAATGGCCAGATCAAACGTGCCCTCCGCCGGCCAGCCAACATTAAGAGTCGGCCACTCTGCGGAGCAAAATGTCACCCACTTACGCTTCCTGACAGTCACACTGTTGTTGTTCGCCGTGTCTCGCATGTCCTGCCAGTGAGCAAGGGTTAAATCCAAGGGGGAAGATGGAGTTGTCCCCATGGTTAGTTTAGAAAGATAACGAACAAAGGGAAGGGAAACAAAAAGAACAAACACAAGAACCAGACAATTAGGAAATGACAAGGCCTTAACAGATTCCCGGGGTGCAACAGAGGGTCTCTGGAACTCCGCGTTAATGTACACGGATCCAAAAACCATATGGACGGGGCTGCGGAACTCTAAGAAGTGTTACTGGTACCCTTACAAAACGGATGGACTCCACACGGGAGTCCTCTGATGGAGGAGGGGTCCTCTGAGGCCCCCCCATGTCCTGATGAGGGGTCAAGATGTCCCTCTACTCCTCCAGGGTCACCTTACAGGCGCGTCCGCCAAGGTGAGGTCCTGTCAGATTCAACTGCTGGCTTCAGATAAGAAAACAGAAGTAAAAACAAAAACAAAGACAGAAACAAAAACTTGAGTGCTCTCTCTTACCTGATCGGTGCAGATGGACCTCCAGGGCTCTTAGGGGTCCTGGTGGGGGGGTCTCTGGGGATCCCGGAGAACCTCCAAATGTTGTGCCCAGATCGCGACCCCCAGAGAGACCCCCAGAGAGACCCCCAGAGAGACCACCAGAGACGAGCAAGCTGGAATGCAAAAGCAAGGTTTGATTTCAGGATATCCAAATGCAATACAAGCCTAGGCAGGGACTTCGTCCAACAGATCCAAAGCAGTAGAGGCTGGAGGAAGTCCCCACCTGTCTGCAAGCTCAGTTTTTAAAGGGAAAAATCACAAGGTTACATCATTTAGGGGTGCTAGTACAGGTTCAATTCTGATTGGCTTGTGTCTAGGAATTCCAGAAATCACAATTCAATTTTCCTTCTAAGGAGGTAGTTGTCTGCCACCATCTCTCATTGGCTGCCCCCAGATGGGAGCATCTGGTGATTACACAGTCACTATGGAAACTAGGGTTGGGACATTCTATGGTCAAACAGTTACCTAGGGGGCCAGGGAGAGGACATTCCACAGTCCGGCAGTCATTACCTCCTGACTACCTTGTGACTCTGTACTTTTACACTTCCTGGTTTCTGGAATCTGAACTGACTGGTTTCAGTAACTTCTGGCCTGTTCCAGTAACTTATAGCCTGTAGCTAAAAGGAGTAGTCTTAGGCCTTAGTTTTTGGGGTGAAAGCATTTTTGGTCTTATTTTGGTTCCACATATGCCTGTGTGATGACGAAGAGATCCAGCATTAAGATGATAACGTTGATGCAACTGAGTAGCCTTTTCAAAGGCAGAACAAATTAATGTGACAGCCATATGAGTAATGGCATCAGCCCTCTGATTACCTTCGGTTAGAGGTCCAGGCAATTGGGTATGAGCTCTAATATGGCCCACATAAAGATTATGTGAAAGGGACCATATAAGTCCTTGCACTTGCAATAAATATTCATGAATGGGAGAAATGGATGGTATGTAGGCTGTTGTCTCCAAAGGCATAATGGCATGTGCCACATATTGACTATCGGTATAAATATTTACACTCTCACCAGAAAACATCTGTAAAGCAAGCAACAGTGCCTGTATCTCTGCCATCTGGGCAGAAGTGCCCTGGACTTTCATTCTCTTCACTATGTTACCAGAAACCACCACAGCAAAACCACGTGAAGTGCCATCAGTGAATACCACATGGGCCTGAGGAATAGAAGTCATCTGTACTATCTTGGGAAATATAACAGGATGCAATTTAAAAAATTGACACACATCATTGGAGGGGTAGTGAGTATCAAACCAACCCTGTATGGAGCATGTCAATATGGTCCAATCATTATCATTAGCTTGCAACCATGCTATTTGAGACTGGGTGTATTGGATCACCATAATATCTGGCTCCTTGCCAAAAGTTTGAACACTGATCTTGATTCCCTTAAATATAATCTGAGCAATAGCCTGTGGATAAGGAGTAATGGCTTTTGCTGGAGAAGCTGGGGAATGTACCCACAGAATAGGACCTGTTTGCCAAAACACTCCAGTAGGTGAATGAATAAAACAAAATATCAAATAAAATAATGGAGAAGAATGATCTATATACTGCACGTGAGCCTGCTCCAGGGCCTCCTGCACATGTTGTAGAGCTATACGTCCTTCAGCTGTTAATTTACGGGGAGCTAAAGGGTCAGGGTCGCCCTTTAAGACATCATACAAAGAACAAAGCTGATCTGTTGGAATTTTTAAAGTGGAATGAAGCCATTGAATATCTCCCAGAAAGGTTTGGAAATCATTAAGCCTGTGTAGCTGATCCGTACGCAGAGTAATCTTTTGTGGACATATGCCTGTGCGTAACAATTCATGACCTAAATAATGATAGGGAAAAGATACCTGTACCTTTTCTGGGGCTATCTGTAGATTAGCCAGGCTAAGAACCTCTTGTAATTTAGAAAAGGCATCAAAAACAAGTTTTTTTTTTTATCTTTAGCAGCCATTAATATATCATCCATATAGTGAATTATATAAACATCTGGAAAAGCTTTTCGAACTGGAGCTATGGCCAAAGACACATAAATTTGACATATAGTAGGGCTATTGGCCATTCCTTGAGGCAATACCACCCACTGATATCTCTGATAAGGTTCTTTAAGATTTTCTGAAGGAACACTAAAAGCAAAGTGAGGACTGTCCTCGGGATGCAAAGGAATGGTGAAGAAACAATCCCTCAAGTCAACCACAATTAAATGCCAATGTTTAGGAATTGCCACCAGGGCAGGCAAGCCAGGCTGTGTTGCTCCCATGAGAAGCATGGTTTTATTTACAGCTCTAAATCCTGTAATAGCCTCCATTTTCCTGACTTCTTTTTAATAACAAATACAGGTGAGTCCCAAGGTGAAGTGGAAGGAATGCTATGTCCAGCATCTAACTGTTCCTTAACTAATGTGTTCGCAGCCTCCAATTTTTCTTTAGTTAGGGGCCACTGTTCCACCCATACAGGGTAATCACTTTTCCAAGTGATTTTTATTGGTTGTATAATCAAAGGCTGCTGCACAGTGACCCCTATGGAAAAGACCCTAATCCTCTAGTATCCCCAGGACCTCTAGTGACACAGTTTTTGTCTGCCACAGGGAGTGGGTCTCCTTGCAACATTTTCCCTAAGCCTCTGCCCGGGCAGTAGCCCTGACTCTTCAGCATCTGTTGTACAGGCTGTGTAGTAAGCACTGCTCCCATACCATCTAACACATCTCGTCTCCACAAGTTCACTGGAATGTCAGGTAGCACAAAGGGTTGAAAAGTTCCTGCATGACCTTCCTCATCCTTCCAATTTAAAAGTAGCCTGCTCTGTAATGGTGTCTGAGCTGTGCCAATACCTTGTAGGTTAGAGGTAGAATTTTTAAGGGGCCAATTGGGATCTCAGGATTCTTGTGAAATTATAGATATATCCAGCACCAGAATCCAATAATCTTCCAATCTCAATCCCATATAATTTTGTTGTTAATTTAGGCTGCTTGTCATTGATAACTGTCAAAACACCTTTTTCCCTGTACCTCCAAAGCCTCCAGTTCTACATATAGGCGCCATTTTGAATTTAAAATATGAAAGCAATAACAATTGATCAATTCTATCATCAGCTTTTATTTCTATGGTCCTTTTTACATATGCCAATTATAAAAGCATTAAATACAATCTCTATAGGATTTGAAGAGGTAACTTTAGGTAATACTCTTCTAGAGTATTTTTATCTTTGGGGTTTACTGCTGTGGGGTTATCTATTGCCTGTGTTTTCAAGGGTGTATCTGACTTCCTTGGGCTGGAATTTTCCTTCTAGTGCTTTCTGTAGGGCTGGGTTTGTGGATAAGTATTGTTTAAATCTGGCTTTGTCTTGGAATGTCTTGTTCGCTCCGTCTATGATGATTGAAAGTTTTGCTGGGTATATTAGTCTAGGCTGGCATCCATGGACTCTTAGTGTCTGCATTACATCTGTCCATGTTCTTCTGGCTTTCAAAGTCTCCATTGAGAAATCGGGTGTTATTCTGATGGGTTTGCCTTTATAGGTCACTTGGCCTTTTTCCTTTGCTGCTCTTAATATTCTTTCTTTATTCTGTATGTTTAGTTGTTTAAATATTATGTGGCGAGGGGACTTTTTTTGGGGGTCTAGTCTGTTTGGTGTTCTATAGGCTTCTTGTATCTTCATTGGCATTTCCTTCTTTAAGTTGGGAAAGTTTTCTTCTATGATCTTGTTGAATATATTTTCCGCGCCTTTAAGTTGGTATTCTTCTCTTTCTTCTATCCCTATTATTTGCAGGTTTGGTCTTTTCATGGTGTCCCAGATTTCTTGGACATTTTGGGTCATGACTTTGTTGGCTTTAGTGTTTTCTTTGACTGATGAATCTATTTCTTCTACCATATCTTCAACGCCAGAGATCCTCTCTTCCATCTCTTGCATTCTGTTGGTTATACTTGCATCTGAAGTTCCTGATCGTTTACTTAGATTTTCTATTTCCAGCATTCCCTCTGTTTGTGTCTTCTTCATTTTTTCTATTTCCCTTTGCAGGTCTTGGACCTGTTTCATTGCTTTTTCATTGCTTTCTTTCAGTGCTTTATTGTTTTCTTCCAGGACTTTATTGTTTTCTTCTACTTTAATTGTCCTTTCCTCTAGGTTTTTACAGCGTTCTTGCCATTTTTTTGTCTGTTCCTCTATATAAGCCTCTATCTTCTTCATGATGTTATTCATAAGGCTGTTTTCTTCTGCTTCTTCCAATTTTTGATGATCAGCTCTAGATGTTGGAGGAGGGCTAGGTTCTGGTGATGCTGTATTGCTCTTCATTTTGTTGTATGTACTTCTGCCTTGACGTCTGCCCATCTCCTTGTGTTCGATCTTGGTCTTATCAGCGCACTTGGTGGAGAAAGAGCTGACAGATTTGGGAAGTCTCTCTCTTTTGTCCAGATGGGACTCTCTTGTCCAAATGGGAAGTGCAAGGCAGGTTGGGAGCTCTTGTCCAGATGGGAAGGCCGAAGCAGGATGGGAGCTATTTTCCAGATGGGAAGTCCGAGGCAAGATGGCAGCTCTTGTTCAGAAAAGAAGTCTCTTGTCCAGAAGGGAAGTCCGGGGCAGGATGGGAGCTTTGTCCAGAAGGGAAGTCCAGGGCAGGATGGGAGCTGGGGACCGGTCTCTAAGTCTCAGGAAGTGGCGGGGGTCTCTGGGGTTGATGGACTTGGGGCAGGGCTTGGAGACTGCAGGGGATCTTGGAGAAGGGGGGCCTTCCCGGTAGGGGTGGGGGTAGAAGGGGGTCTGCCCGCTGGCCAGAACTTGGGGCCAAGGTGGGCAGGTCTTTCCAGGGGTGGCTGGTGCCCAGGGACGGGATCTAGGGTGAGGGCGGGCACTCATCTTTGTCCAGAAGGGAAGTCGAGTATTTTTATAAAATCTTAAAAAGAGGATCCTTTTTTATAGATTCCAAGTAACACATTAGCACAAATAGCCAATTATTAACAATGTGGACCAAACAATTTACCTGTATTTTATTTACTGGAAAAATAATTTTGTAACCTCTTTATCAGTAAGATTATTATTTTTATGGGTTTATCTTAGCAACAACATTATTTAATAAGCTAATAACCCAATCCATTTTAGGTGTTATATTTCTATAGAATTAAACCAAGAATTTCTGGAAAGCAACTTAAATTGCAGAGCCAAATTTTCAGTAATGATCAACAGACAAGAGCATACCTAATATATAGTTCAAAATTATGAATCCTGTTCCTTTAGTTTATCTACCATGAAAATCCAAACATTTATCCAAACATTTATTAAGACAATCAAAAGAACAGAACATCCTTTATTCAAACCACATTGACTTAGCATTCCATGTCCTGACCGAATCCATTTTTCACCAGAAGTTGGGCCCATTTAAACTTTTAGTGCCTGTCCCTCCCTGGGCCTCTGCTCTCTTGGCGCAGGCTGAGGCTGCAGCTTCGGCTTTGATTCCACCCAGTGCTCAGACTCTAGTGCCTGTGCCTGCCGGGGCCGTACTCCATCACAGCTCCGCCTCCCACCGGCGCCCATACCTGTCTGCCCGCCATCTCTGGGCCATCTCATGCACACCTTTGTCCGCCACCGCTGGGCGCATGCCCCGCACACACAAACTCACGTTTAAACTTCCTACTCCCATGAAGGGACTACCTAATAATGAGTTATTCCCACTTTAAAGGAAAAACAGAAAAAACATTTCCCACAAAGGGATCCTAAATATTGAATTATTCCCACTCTGAGGGAAAAATGAAAAACATTTAAACCAGAATTAGCAAACAGACATGCTGTGGGATGTTCTGTATGGCAAATGTGTTGCTCTGATTGGTCAATAAATAAAACACTGATTGGCCAGTGGCTAGGCAGGAAGTATAGGCGGGACTAACAGAGAGGAGAAAAGAACAGGAAGGTAGAAGGAGACACAGCCAGCCGCCACCAGGACAAGCAGCATGTACAGATGTCGGTAAGCCACGAGCCACGTGGCAAGGTATAGATTTATAGAAATGGATTAATTTAAGATATAAGGACAGGTAGCAAGAAGCCTGCCATGACCATACAGTTTGTAAGCAATATAAGTCTCTGTGTTTACTTGGTTGGGTCTGAGCGGCTGTGGGACTGGCAGGTGACAGAGATTTGTCCTGATTGTGGGCCAGGCAGAAAAAACTCTAGCTACACAGACAGCAAAACTTCTAACCTCTGGGCTTGTTTGCTAGTTCAGGCCCACCTGTTGACTCTTGTAATTTAGATGCTGCCACTCTGTGCTGGCAGGTAGAAAGAGCTCAGAGTTTCAGCTATCCTGAAACTTTTTAAATTGGAAAGAGCCTTTTCTCCTCCATTACCACTGGGAAGAGGCTTTTCTCTTTCCTTCATCCTTCCTCTACAGGGCCCTAAAAATCTTTAGGCCTAGTTTCAAAAAATCTTCCCCTTTTTACCGGGAAAATCCTTTTTTCTTGATTAAAATTTTCCTCCCTTTTCTAACGGGAAATTTCCTTTGCTTCCCTCTTCTCTATTGGGAAGATTTCCTTTTTTTATTTTCATGAAATCTTTAGCTGTCTTGCCCTATCTTAACTTCGGCGCTCTCCTGCTTCAGCAGTCCAGTTAACTGACTGTGAGCTAGCTGCACCCATTTCAATTCACCCTTGCCTTTTCTTTTTTCTTTAAATTGCTGGCCAGCCTTACCCGGGTGTCCATCAGCGATGTCCCTTCTTTCTCAGATCTCGGTAGTTTCTTGGTAGGATCCCAGTGAGACCTCCATTTGTTGCGACAATGCCTGCATTACTGCTAACCATTCACGGTGTCCGAGTGACGGACTGTGGATTAAAAATGAGACAAGAGACAGTGAGTCATTCACCAAGGCAGAATGTTGAATGCCGTTTATTGAAAGAGGGAAGAAACCTTAAGTACAGGCTTACAGGACAATGGAGGATCCCCAGAGGGCAGAAGTTCACTACCAAATGTTCTACATTCTTGCATCTAAGCTGTTTACACCAAATGCAGGATACACGAACAAAGAACCTCCGGTGAAGAACCTCCAGTGATCGGGAGGTGAGAAGGAAGCCGGCAGGGAATCAACATAGGGAGGACATCTGGTCAAGGTCGGCAAGCAAGGCGGCAGCCACTCACAGTGGGGGGCCAGGGCCCACACTCTTACATTATTTAATCATTTTAAAGACAAGCAAAGCAGAATTTTCAAGTTTAGAAAACTTAAAAACCTCAGGATGTGGCATCTCACATACACAGTGTGGCCACACTTCAGCCTGTCACGGCTTAGAGCAATAGCCTGTCACCAAACTTCTCCTAACTTAAATTTATTCTTTGTCAAAAGATAGAGTTAAACAAAATAATAAATACAGAACAGAAATCATCTTGCGGCAATAGAGTTACAATTGCTTTGAGGAAAAGTGGGCTCTCAACCACTAAATGCCATACTTTAATATTTCAGATGAAAAACAGGTTACTGCATTTATGTAGTTGGCCACCAACATACATTTTTTTATGTTTTGTTTTGAAAAAAATCTTAGAGCAGTGATGGTCTTCCTTGAACTCAATTGATATTGTCAAGACTTCCCAACACCCTGACTAGACAATCTCCAGCCCACACTTTAAGGATTAACCCCAAACAGGATGAACTGAGTGCCCATAACCACTGCACCAGACATTAAGTCTTTAAAAGTTTCTCTGCCCTCAATGGCTCAGTTGCCTTTAGCCTACTGGCTATGGGTGAGATAGGACCTCTGTTGGTCTTTTCTGTATCGAACACACAGATTGCAAGCCCAGTGCCACTTTGAGATCTTTGGCAGCAGTTAACTCTGCAGCTCACACACGATTGAGCCTATATGATAACGAGTATTCAGAGACGGGTAATACCTGGGGGGCACTCACCAACCTAAGACAGAGCACCTATGTGGCCTGGGCAGGCATCTCCATGACGGGTAAGGTGACCTGCTGATGTCCCATGCAACCCAAGTCAGAAGCTCATTTATTAATAAAAGGGGGACCTGTAGGGCCCTGGCCCCCATTTTGGGTAACTGTTGCCTTGCTTGCGGACCTTGACCTTGATATTCTCCCTATGCTAATTCCCTGCCAGGTTCCACCCTCCTGAATGCTTAAGGGAAGTTCCTTGCCTGGTACCCTGAATAATGGGTGTTAACAGATTAGAAGCAAGATTGTAAAACATCAGTATCGAACTTCTGCCCTCCGGGATCCTCCCATTGTGCTGTAAGCCTGTATTTAAGACCTCCTCCCCACTTAAATAAATGACATTCAGCATTTAAAATTTTAAAAAAAAGTGTCTCTGCCCTTGCCACTCTGTCTCACCCACTTGACGTTTCTAAAGCCATGTGGTCTCCATGAAAATTTCTGCTCACCATTTGGGTCCTGTACCCAGCAGTAATATCATTAATCTACCAGAAAAAAGCTGTTTTCATTATTGAGAAGCAGGGAAGGAGAATTTGCTGGGGATTAAATTATTCCTGTTTAGTTATGTTAATCTTGAGAGGACTGGGAATGCACAGGACAAACCTCCTTTCCCAAGATTTTTCTTTTTCATGATATATTCATATCCTAAAAACAACTAAAGATTATATGCAATCACAGTTTTTTAGAAAATATTTCTCTCTAGTTTTTGGAAATGTCATACATTTATTCAGTGTGCTTTGATTTTATTCACTTCCCACTATGTCGCTCTATCTACCCCCAGGACCACCAACTCATCTTTCTCCCAGATTCATGTCCTCTTGATGGTGATGATGCTGCTGCTGCTGCTGCTGATGATGATGATTATGATGATGGCGAAACCTCCCCCACCCCAAATCCAATTAATACTGACTGTGTATGAATGGATGTAGGGCCATCCTCTGTAGTATAGATAACCTACGAGTAGTCATACACATCCCAAACTGTGACTCTTCTTCAGCAATCATCAACTGCCCATAGCCCTTCAGCTAGCTGTGGGCCTTGAGAGTCCCCTCCTCTATCCTTGCTGGAAGGTAAACTTGCTTAATCCCATGCAGGTCTTGTGCAGACAACCACAGCTGCTGTGAGCTGCTGTGTATATCACATGTATGCCATGTCCAGAAGACAGTGTTCCACAGCTCTCCTCCCCATTCTCTGGCTCTTACATTCTTTCTGCTCGATGTTCTGTGGTGACTCCTGAGCTTTGGATGGGGAGAGGGTGATGCAGAGAAGCCACCTGTGGCTGAACACTCAGCCACTCACTCACAGCACTTTAGCCAGTTATGAGTCTCTGCACTAGCAACTACCCACTGCACAATGGAGCTTCTCTGACCAAGGTTGAGAGCAGTAAAAATCCCTGTTGTAACAGCTTCTAGTTTTCCTTTTCCTTTTGATGGAAATTGTGTATCTTTCATATCGTACTTCTGAGTACATATCCAAAAGAATGAAAGTCAGCTTACTATAGTGATGCCTACATAATCACTGAGGTACCTACCAGGTAATTAATGGGTAGATAAAATGTGCCATACATACTTATAATTATACATGTAATATTTGTCCATAAATAATAACTACCAACTTCAATTTTTAAACATTTCTAATTTGTTATTAATTCATAAATTGTTCAAATCAATAAAAGTCACTGTAATATCACCACAGCTGTATATCCTGTTCATTCAGGACCCATAGTCTTGAAATGTCCAGAAATATGTAAGCTGTTAGTCACAAAGTGTATGTGTAATCCTGTGTGTGTTTGTGTGTGTTGAGCTGGAATTAATTTCAAATTATGATAGGATCAATTATACTAGAGTATTCCTCCTGCTTTTGCACATATAGCCTCTGAAAAAAATACAAGTCTCCCTGTCTGTCACCTCTGTATTTTTCCTAATGTTACATCCCTTACTGACTGTGAAGAAATCAGAATGTTTGTGTATCATGAGGGGATTTTTCTCAATAAAGTAGAGAACACAAATTTTCTTCTTTTTCTTTAATCTATGCATCTTTTACATCGTTATCTTTTCAAATTTATTTTATTAACTTTTTTCATTTTTTATATACCAACCACAGTTTGCCCTCCCTCCTGTCCCCTTGTTCCCTCCACTCCAACTCTCATATACCCCCTCCCCATCAACTCCTCCACAGTCTCCATTCAGAAAGGGGTAAGCCTGCCATGGGCTTGCACCAAAGTATACATCATGTATCTTGTTACCATTCACTTCTCCAACCCTTTGCATCTGCCATCTACCCCTGTACTCCCCACAAAAAAAAATTAAGAAAAATGAGGAAAGAAAAAGGGAGAAAACTAAAAATCTTGTCATGGAAGCTTCAGTGTGACACAGTGAGTCATACAGTAACCCCCTTTGTCATATATCTTACTTGCAAGTGTTCATTGCAAAGAATCAGTGGTCTGGTTCAAGGACTCTGGTTTCTACTACACTATTAATGCTGGACCCTCACTTGGACTCTTCCTAGAGATCCTGCAGCTTTGGGTGTGTAGGTCAGGTCCCTGCAGCAGCAGGCTCCAGCCGATCATAAATGGGGTGGGTGTTGGGTGGGCCAACTCATAACTGTGGTTCTTGGCTTGGGTATAGCCGTAGGGTTTGTCTGCCAGCCAGTTCTCTCCTGTCCTCACTACCAGGGTGAGCTCTGTAGCATTGCCCCAGCTAATTCACCTCTAGCAGCAATGAGTGAGAGGTGGAGCCAGTTTTCCTGCTTTCATGCTCTCAGGGTCAGCTCTCTCATACCTAAACCATTAGGGCCAGCTTTATTGTGTTGCACAGCTGAGGTACAGGGGCCACTCTTCCAAAAGCTGCAGCTGGTAAGGGTTAGGGACAGCCCCTTCCCTCTTATGACACCAGAGCCAGCTCCTCCACCTGTCTCAGACTTTGATGGGAGAGAGATGGGGGAGGGCATCTCTCCTTTGCCAATGCTACCACATGTCTGATGAGTAATGGGGACTGCTCTCCTTTGCTCATAACATTGGGGCTAGGTTACCCTCACCTCCAACCCCAGGGCCTGTTTCCTGAGTGCTGCAGCTGGTAAGGGGGAGGGCCATCTCTATTGTCTGTTGCAGGTAGTAAGGGGAAAGGGGTTGGGGGACATCTCTTACCCTCCCACACTGCCACATGACAGATGAGTCGTGAAGACAGCTCTCTCATGCTTACAATTGAGGGTTGACTCACCCACAACAAGGTTAGATCTATTGTGTTACCCAGGTGAGGTGCAGAACTTGCTCTCCCAATTGTTGCAGCTGGTGGGAGGCAAGGACAGCTCTCCCGCTCTTGTTCCATCAGGGCCAGTTCTCACACCTGCCTCAGGAATTGCTAGGTTGCAGGGGTGGGAGGAGCAACTCTCCCCTGCCCATGCAATCACAGGAGAGATGGGTGATGGGGACGGCTCTCCCTTGCTCACTACTTCGGGGCTGGCTCACCCACACCTGTGCCAACAGAGTTGGCTCCATTGCGTTGCCTAGGCAAGGTACAAGGCCTGCTCTCCTGAGTGTTGTAGCTAGTGGGACTCAGAGACAGCTCTCCTGTTCTTATGACCACAGGGCCAGCTGTCCCAGGTATTGATGGGTGGAGGATAAGGCAGCTCTCCCCCACTCATGCCACCTCATGACAGATGAGTAATGGGGACTGTTCTCCCTTGTTCAACTTCAATGCTGGCTCAACCACACCTCCACCAACATGGTTAGCTCTATTGTGTTGCCCAGGGAAGGTGCAGGGCCTGCTCTCTCAAGTGCTCCTGATGCTGCTGTGGGATAGGGAAAGCTCTCCTATATTTGTGACCTCACAATCAGCTTTCCCACATGCCTCAGGCATTGATGGGTGGGGAGAGGGCATCTTTCCCTTTCTCATGCTGCCACAAGACAGATGAAAAATGGAGACAGCTCTTCCATGCTCACAACTTCAGGGCTGGCTCACCCACACCTTCACTAACAGGGCTGACTCTATCACGCTGCCCTGGTGAGGTGTAGGACCTGCTCTCTTGAGTATACAGCTGGTGGGTTCAGGGATGACTCTCCTGCTCTTATGACCACAGGGCCAGCTCTCCCACCTGCCTCAGGCATTGATGGGTGAGGAGGAAGTTAAGAGCACAAACTTTAAATGGATTCAGTAAGATATTAGGGAACTGGAGAGATGACTCAGTGGTTACAAACACTTGATTTTTTTGCAGATGACCTAGGTTCAGTTCCCAGCACCCACATGGTGGATCTCAACCACCTGTAACTACAGTTCCAGGGGATCCAGTATCAACTTCTGGCCTCCTCAGGCACTGCATGCCCATTGTACACATACACTAATACACATAAATTTTTTTAAAAAAACTATTCTTTAAGATATCAACAAATGGTTTTTATTTTTTAAGTTTTTAAATTTATTCTTTGAGACTTTCATACATGTATACAGTGAAATAAGATCATTCATATATATTTTTTCCTCTCTAACTCTTTCCAGGCCCCCCCCCAACACATATTCCCCTCAACTTCCTGTCCTATTATTTTTAATAACCTGATAAATTGAATTAGTGCTGTACATATGTGCATGAGTATGGGGCCATTTACCCAATCTTAGGCAATTTACCAGTGGCCAACACCACAAAAAGAAGGATTCTCACTCCCACAGTCGCCATCAGCTTCCATTAGAACCTCATCTAGGGTGTGGCCTTGGTAGTCCCTTCCCATCTCCATGCTAGAATTGTGACCATATGCAGGTCTTATTCAGGTAAACACAGCTGCTGTGCATTTGTGAGTGTATCAGCTACATCAAGTATAGAAGACAGTATCTCACAGCACTCTTCCCAATCCTCTGGCCTTACAATTTCTCAATAATGGCAGACATTTGCAATATAAACGATGGAAAAGGATAGATTCCCACACTACATGAAGACACTCTACAATGCAACATGTAACAAAGAAACATCCCATGTGAATCTGAGGTAAAGATATGGTATGTCACGCACACACACACACTGTAAAATAATAATGATAATTATGGATGTTCAAATGGCCCAACATATCTTTGTGAGACAGTAGCTTTATGCTGTGAAGGAATACAGGACCCAGGCTTAGTTATCTACAACAGTAGTAGGTGATCCACATCCACATGCTTCTGTCTTTTTACCTGAAACAACATGACCACTGTCACATCCATTCTAGTAGTACAAGAAATAGGATGGAGAGCCAGCCACCTCTGTTACAAATAGTCAATAGGTGCTTTATCTTATTAATGGACAGGAATGTAATAAGGAAAAGCAATCAGTAATTTACCATTCATTATTTTTGTTAGGAAAAAAAGAAAATATAAATTTGTCACGTACCAGGTATTGCCCAAGAGATGACATAATAAGAATTCTCAGACACTCAAGAGTTTTCAGTTAGTACAGCTCTAAAATATTTGTAATTATTTTAGAGAAGTTTCAGATTTCTGAAAAATTACATAGTGTTCTTATAACCTTTTGGCCAACATGCCATTCCCCGTTGTGGTGGTTTGATGAAAATGGCCCCAATAAGCTCACATATTTAAATGCTAGTTGCTAGTTAGTGGAACTATTTGGCAAGGGTTAGGAGGTGTGGCCTTGTTGGAGGACAGTATGTCATTGCAGTTGGGCTTTGAGGTTTCAAAAGCCCATGCCAGGCCCAGTGTCTGCCTCTCTGACTAAAGATCAGGATGTGTAGACCTCAGCTCCTGCTCCAATGCCAGAACTCTTTGCTTCCCACCATGGTGATCATGGACTAACTCTCTAAAACTATAAGCCAGCCCCCAGTTAAATGCTTCCTTTTACAAGAGCTGCCTGGGTCATGCTGTCTCTTCACAGCAATAGAACAGAATTAAAACACTATTAACAACTTGGATTGATATAGTACATCTGTTCCATTTGAATGAATATTGATTTATAATTATTTACTAAAGCTTGCTGTTCATTTGGTTTTGAAAATTGCATAATAATATTTATCCATAGTTATACCCACAAATAGAATGTATTTTCTTCCTAGACTGCACATTACTCAACCCAATCATCCCTCCCTCTCATTATCCTAAACATTAGGAATCATGGATTATTTTTATTAGCTTTATTCTTCCCCATTTTCTTGAATACCATACAGCGCTAGAACCACAAACATTTTCAGACTGGCTTTTATTAGTCTATATTGACTAATAAAACACTTAGGAGGTATTAGTTAAACTGAGCATAAGTATGTTCTGCAATCCACAGCTCTTCTGAGTGTACAGATTACAGGATCTCCTCGATATACATACTAAATACACACAAATGTTTATAGTATCATTGTTCATAATAGAATAATGCTTAAGTAAAACATAAGCCACTATATTTTAGTTACTTTTCTATTGTTGTGACTAAAAACACCATGACCAAGGAAATTTATAAAAGAAAGGGTTTATTTGGGGCTTACAGTTCCAGAGAGTTAAACTCCATGGCCATCATGGTGGGGAGCATGGAGGCAGGCAGGCTGGCATGGCACTGGAGCTGAGAGCTTACATTCCTGATTCACAAGTGAGAGACAAAGAGAGCAACACTGGGAATGGAGTGGACTTTGGGAACCTCAAAGCCACCCATAATGGCAGATATCCAACAAGGCCACACTTCCTAATCATTCCTAAACAGTTCCACTAACTAGTGACCAACTGTTCAAATTATATGAGCCCATGGGAGCCATTCTCATTCAAATCACCACATCTGAAAGCAAAGATGAATGTGTTATCATCTTGCAGTGGAACATGAAAATACAGAGAGTATTTTTTCAAAACCAATGCTACACAACAAAAGCAAAATGTAAGAGGAATAAATATAGTCATAAAACAAGCATAAAAAGCTCTAGACCAGGTAAGTTTGAAGGACCCATGCAGAACTGAAAACTCTAAGCAAAATATTGAAAATAGCCAAGAAATTGGTGAGCTTCAAGAGAAAATAAGATACAATTGTGAAGTGACTGAAGAAGCGTCAACAACACTGACTGTGTTCTACTATTTAAATCCAGAGATTAATGAATATTTTTTCATATTATTATTAAGATGTTGTAGGTATATGAATACAAACGCATACAAATGTGCAATACAGCACCCATACCTAAACAATGCATAGCTTATATCACATCTTTTTGTATACTATTTCTATAGCTGTGTAATGACTAAATAAAATGTCCAATAAGTGTGTAAAATATGCTCATTTAAAAATAACAAGCAGGAAAGTTTTAATACACTCACACACACACACATGCACACACTCACACTCACTCATACACACACTCATGGTGGCTTAAGTTCCACTAAATGGTAGGTGAGCATCATTTAAATAGTCATTGACTCTCCTTATTATATTACCTTACAGAAATATCTGTCATTCCAGTCAACTGCTGTCAACTGAAGTAAGTCTCTCTGCCTCAGCAGAGGCAATTCTCATAGACCAAAGGCAAAATCACTTCATGGGATGTGACTTTTTGGTAGTTAAGCAAGGAATTGTCTTTCTTCTTTTTATAATAACATATATTAAACTGCTCTGCAGACCTGCTTGAACTTCACTTTAAGTGTCTGAGACATCCTGACATCTACCTAGTCACTCTTCATCACCCACCCAGAAGAGCAGAGCCTCCTTGTTAGGATGGAATAGCTGCATACACACAGCAACTCTTGGAGGGTCTGGTCAGAGTTCCAGCCCTGTCTGTGATGCCTCGGCACACTCCCCTTCCCAGGACCTTCACACTTCACACAGAGCTTGCCTGTGTCTTTGTTCTTGTCTTTTACAGGGAACAGTTTTATAGTAGCTAGTGACAAGACCCAAGCACTTGTTGAAAACACAGTGAGTTGAGTACCTGGTTACCGCCACACTAATACAAATAATAAAATTTGAGGTAAATGGATACGATTATAAGTAAAATGGAAAAGAAGGGGTTGGGCATAAGTCAGATAGTGGTTACTAAATTATGTGTAGGTATGAAAAATAAGTGTTTTCATATCTTTCACTGTGCAGAGTTTATAAATACTATGTATTACCCCAAGGCTAAAATAGAGGATCTGGAATAATTTCATACTAAGACATGGTAAATATTTGAGGAAATTACTATAGCGTCTTTGGGTTTATATAATACACTATTTACCCTATATGGAAACTCCCACCATACACTATAAATATCTGCCACTTTTGAGTATCAACTGCAAAAACTAAAAACTAAATATGTAGCAGAAAAGATGCTCAGCAGTTAAGAGCACTGACTGCTCTTCCAGAGGATCCAGGTTTGATTTCCATCACCCATGTGGTAGCTCACAACCAACTCTAAGTAAAGTTAAGCTGAGAATCTGACACCGTCTTCTGAACTCACAGGCACTAGGCACAAAATGATACACAGACATACATGCAGGCAAAACTCCCATACACAAAAGTAAAAATAAATAAATAAATGTTAAATAAGATTCCTAATTAGAGTTGCTGACCAAAAAAATCAGAGTATATTATAAGATAAAACATAAAAATAAAATCATAAATATAACAGAAGAACTATTTCTGTCATCTTCAGAAAGGAAAAAGATCTTTGCTATGAAAGCTACAAACCTGTCTAATAAAAAGACTAAGCAATGATTATATAAACAATTAAAATATTTGCAAGACAAAGAAAAATGTAGGGTGATTTGTGATAAACCTTCCCAAGATACTCAATGTCAGCAAGAGAGTTAAATAGAGAGGAAACTGTGCAGGGAGAAGTGAGTGAAGAAGAGGGAGTCATGTGAAGATTCACTAACACAGAAACAAGAATAAACGGGAGAAGAGGAGAAAGGAGTAAGGATACCCAACACTATGGACACACTCTCCTGCTGATGATATTTCTCACAGCTCCTTTTATATCATGATTCCTCAGACTGTAGATAAAGGGATTCAGCATAGGTGTGACAACAGTGTACAACACAGCCACAATGACATCCTTGTCATTAATGTTATTAGATGAAGGGACTAGGTAGAGTCCAATAATGGCTCCATAGTACAGACAAACCACAGAGAGGTGAGAACCACATGTGGACAAGGCTTTGCAGATTCCTTTGGTGGAAGGAGTTCTCAGGATGGTGGCTCCAATGTAACCATAAGAGACCAGGATGCAAATGAATGGCAGGGTAATGACCAGTGTACCTAAAGGAAGGATGACCAGCTGATTGATGGTGGTGTCTGAGCTGGACAGCTTAAGTAAGGCAGAGAGGTCACAGAAGTAGTGAGGGATGGTATTGTCTCTAAAATGAGACAGACGAGCCAAGAGGAGGGTGTGCACAAGGGCATTGGCAGAGGACAAGACCCAGGATACAACTACTAGCAGGACACAGAGGCTCTGACTCATGATGGTGGTGTAGTGCAGAGGGTGGCAGATGGCCACATACCTGTCATAGGCCATGGAGGTGAGAAGGAAGCTGTCAAGATCTGCAAAAGATAAGAAAAAATACACCTGGGAAACACACCCAGCATATGAGATGGACTGACTGTGTGTCAGCATATTCATGAGCATCTTGGGAGCTGTGACTGATGAGAAAGAGATGTCTGTGAAGGCCAAGTGGCTGAGGAAGAAGTACATGGGGGTGTGGAGGTGAGAGTCCAGCCTGATGAGCAGGATGATGAGCAGGTTCCCCAGCACTGTGGTCAGGTACATGGCCAGGAAGAGGGCAGAGTACATGCCTTGGTCCTCTGGCCGGATGGGGAGGCCCAGGAGGATGAACTCAGACACAGTGCTTTCATTATCCCTCCTCATGCTCTTCCTCTTCTGTTGTAAATGAAAGAAGACATGGGAAAGAAACATTTGATTATCACACTGTAGAAAAATTTTATGAATCACCAGTACAGAACATAACATTAGTTTGGACCACTTAGTATGCCTGTTTTAACCTTAACATGCAGATTTTTGTCACAGTAATGGGCTAGCCATGGGTTAGAGAGGGATATAACTTGCGCACCTAGAAAACAACTGAGTGTATTTTAGACGGAAACAATGAAATATCAAAACAATTATCAAATCAGACCCTGGTCCAGCTCTTGGTGTCGGGATTTCACCAGTACAATTTTAGATAAGGAATTAATTAGTGTGTAAATTCGTACCAGCAAATAAAAACAACAACAACGTGATTTCAATTAAGGAATTAGTGTGTAAATTAGTACCAGCAAATAGAGAAAGCAACATGATTTCAATTAAGAAATTAGAGTGTAAATTGGTACCAGTAAATAGAAAAATCAACATAATCCACTTAAAGATTTAATGTGTAAACTGAGACCTGCACAAAGAAAAATCAACATGATTTTGATGGCTGTTGATCTCTCTTAATCTTTTTAACATCTCTTGAATGAACTAGCCTAATGCCATATTTCCATAAATTAAATCCAGATAGTGGAACCCAGGAAGCTTCTTTGGATCTGTGGGATACCAGGATCTGGGGACTTAGTGGAAGCAGCATGTGCAGAGGGTCAAAGCCTTAGGTGCATGAGTCTGTGCCTACCATATAAAGCACCAAGAACAGCTTTCAAGCAGCTATGTGTTCTTCCCATAACAGCACTGTTTCTCCATCAATGTGTTCACTCTTCTAGGCTGCATAAAATGCCCACGACTCCATAGTAACGTCTTCAGCTCAAACCAAAGCATCTCATTTAAGTCCACAGAACACCTGGGAACACTGGCTCTTTCTGCTACTTCTTAGATCAGCCAAGAAAATTCCTCATGCTTTTCTAGCAAAAGAAATGTCCCCTGCTTTATTCTTAACCTGAGATTTTAAGACAAAGATGGTTACTTTTTATGCATTTCCTATATGTTTTCTCTATTGCTAAACTGGCATTCTTTTTTTTCCCTTTAATCATTCCCTGTCCATGTGAGCAATCACTGAACAATAGGAAAAGGAACATGATAAAATTGGAGTCAATGTCCTAGTGGCTGAGAGAGAACTCAGTGATTGTATTCTATGGGAAGACATGTTTAATGGCCCAATTTGTCTCTGTGAGTGGTGGGGTTCTCACCATTTGCTTCTTCACTCTTTCCAGGCTTTAACTACAGTTAATGTATCAATTCTTCCAGCTTGGTCAAAACAATCTTTAAAATGCCAGTATATTATCCTTCTCACTCTGTTAAAAAAATCAATTGATTCAATATTGCCTGAAATTGACTATAATTTATTCCTTACTCATTTCTCTGTTAGCAGCAATTACTTTAACACAATGAAAATGCTAGTTATCTATCTGTACCAGGGTAGATTAGTTCTAATATCTTGCTATTTTGAGCAATATTGAAATAAGCAGTATTATTCTTATATCATTTTATATATTATATATGACATATTCAGAAGTGGGTTTAGAGAAATATGCACACATGGATTTGAGAAAATGTCAAGTTCAAGAATACAAGGTGATGAAGAAGCTGATATATATTCTATGAATAGCCTTTAATAGAAGAACCTACATAGGAAGATTATAAAAATGGGGCTCTAGGTAACTCTTTGGAAAGGACAGTGTAGCTAGAGTTTTCCTGCCTGGCCCACAGTCAGGACAAATCTGTGTCATCTGCCAGTCCCACAGCTGCTCAGACCCAACCAAGTAAACACAGAGACTTATATTGCTTACAAACTGTATGGCCATGGCAGGCTTCTTGCTAACTGTTCTTTTTTTTTTTTTTAAAGATTTATTTATTTATTATTATGTATACAGTGTTCTGTCTGCACATATCCCTGCAGGCCAGAAGAGGGTGCCAGATCTCATTACAGATGGTTGTGAGCCACCATGTGGTTGCTGGGAATTGAACTCAGGACCTTTGGAAGAGCAAGCAGTGCTCTTAACCTCTGAGCCATCTCTCCAGCCCCCGCTAACTGTTCTTATATCTTAAATTAATCCATTTCTATAAATCTATACCTTGCCACGTGGCTCATGGCTTACCGGTGTCTTCACATGCTGCTTGTCATGGCGGCGACTGGCAGTGTCTCCTCTCACCTTCCTGTTCTCTCAATTCTCTCTGTTAGTCCCGCCTATACTTCCTGCCTGGCCACTATCAGTGTTTTATTTATTGACCAATCAGAGCATTTGACATACAGACCATCCCACAGCAGGACAGTACTGAGGGCTCTGAGAAACAAGGAAAACTCAAGGTAATGCCAATCACAGAAACATACAGGTTGGAGGATGTTTGAGGAGCAGGAGGATAGGATGTCTAACTTGCTGTGATAGAAAGTTTCCACCAGTTCAAGAACAGTAACACCCAAGAAAAGGAAGTGGAAGAAAATGTGAAATGATTCACTGGCTGCCAGGGAGAAGGTGGATTGGAGAAAGTCAATAACACTAGTGAAATGTGAACATCAGTGGCTATTGCAGCAGAAAGAACAGACATTTGGGAGAGACTGGAAGAAAACACAACCAAAGCTGTGTGCTGAAGTTAAATGTGAGCAAAGAAGATGTTTTTCTTGCTTTCTTTAAAAAAATGGATATAAGTTTAATAAAAAATATTCAACAAGGAGTTTTGTTTCATTTTATTTTGCCTTTTTATCCCAATGTTTGGGTAGGTTCTCAGTGCAAGGTAATTTACTGTATAGGGGAGCATTTGTGATTTGATGGTATGTTCCTTGAGATTTGAAATACATGCCAAACAGTGAGAGATAGACACAGAGAGAGACAGACAGACAGGCACAGAGAGAGAGAGGCACAGAGAGACACAGATAGACACACATACAGAGAGAGAGAGAGAGAGAGAGAGAGAGAGAGAGAGAGAGAGAGAGAACCAAACCTATGCAGTGATACAGATGAAAGTCCATGCTATTCTGACAGGCCCGCTCACATGATGAATGTGGATACCTTCAGCTAAAAGCACAAGAAAGCTCTTCCATTCCTCTCTGGAAGGCACAAAGTGCAGGGAAACAACTGGGTCCTTGACACATTCACTCATCCTTTCCAACAAACAGAAGAGTCATCAGTTCAGAATCAGATATGATAGATACGTTGAATATATACATTTAATATAAACATTGAATATATACATCGTCCACATCTGCTGAGAAATCCATATGAGCTCTAATTTCTAAAGTCATGTAGAGGACCTGGGGTGCAATCCCTGTCCCCAGATCCAAATTAGAGGCACATAGGAAAAGATTGCTTCATTGTCATTGACTCCCTCAGGGAAAGAAATTTTTGAAGCAGACATGAGAGTCTGTTCACCCTTGAGATATAGCAACAGTAACCATAACAAGATTCCCATCATTTTGTCCTATTTAAAACATGACCCCTGTGATTATTTGACATTTAATTACAAAATACACTCACATACACAGACACAAAAATGGTGAAAACAGACTCTAGTATAATTTCAGGAATAATAATTCTAAACGGGTATATTACCACATCCAAAGTTGGTCAACCTCCATAATAACAGGGAAAGATATGCAGAAATGCCTGTGGAGTTCCTCCATTAAACTCCAAGAAATTGGAAATTTACCCCTGAACATATTCTTTGAAAACTCTTGTCTACATTAGTTGGAACTCTTAGCCACTTTTAACAAAGAAATAGTTTGGTATTATTTACCATTGAATATATGCATTGCCAAGGGCCACACATTGTGGTATCAGGTTTACACCCAATGATATTTTCACATGTACAAGTAGAAGCAGATTAAAGTTTGTAGTAACCTTGTTCATAAGAACAGGAAAAAGGTCAACAACAAACAAACTTGATATTTTTACATAAGGAATACTCCAGATCAATTCTACAACAAAATAACAGATAAAAAAGAGAAAATGATGAAGGAAAAATATGACTTCAATAGTATGGGAAAACACAGAAACAAATTTTTAAACTTATGTACATTATTAAGCACTGAATGCTAAAACCTAGTCTATACAAATTTAAATGTTGAAACCCTAAGGGCAAATATAGTTCTATTTGAAAATTAGGCTTATAATAACCTAATTAATATTAAAGTAAATGATGAAGATAGGTCCTTTATCCAATGAGATTAGTGTTTCTTTAAGAAGAGATACCAGACTGTCCCTCCCATACCCCAGAATGAGGATATAACAAGAAGAAAGCAGTCTGGAGTCAGTAAGCCACATAGGATCACACCATCAGATGACAACAGAGAAAAACATTGTGTTGTCCCTTTGATCTTGAACTTCTAGCTTCCTGAATAGTGGGAAAATGGATTTACATTAAATCACTCTGTCTCTGGTATATTAGTATAGCAGCCCATGTAATGTAATATAAATGTATATTTATAAATACAAATTATATAATTTAGAGATAAATAAAAATAAAATAAACTACAAAATCATGGGAATCATTTGTGCAGTTCAGGCTAGTCATTTCCCTCTGAGAGGACAAAGGAAGGTAGTGTGTGGACAGCAAAAGAATAGATTCAAATGATGGTTTTCAAAAGAATTAGTTTTACCAATTAACATGCCAGTGTGGATGGCAGAATCTCACAAGGTCCAATCGCTAAATGAAGAGCTACAGGCAATTAATAGCTGCTGAGAGGGAGATTGAGAATTCTCCAGGGATGAGCCCTCTAAAAAGTTATCCAATTCCAAGTAGTCAGCTCTAAATACAAATATGAGTGATACTAAATGAGCTCAGCATGCTGTATTTATGAATTTATATGTACACATATATACCTAACTATAATAATTAAAGAATAAGAAGCCATGAATTTGGAAGGGGTGTGATGCCCATGGGAGGAGTCTGAGAAAGAGGGGAGGAAAATGATTGGTGTAAATACAGTGGTTATACATGAAATTCTCAAAAGCAAATTTTTAAGAGAATCTGTTTTAATGGACTTATAGATGGACAAGAAAAAGCAAGTGTATCTGTGCAACCTCATTGAAAGAAGAAATAATCTCCTACACAATGACCCTTCTAGTGAGTTTTTCTATATAGAAGCCATATTCTTATTCTATCACCATAGTTACTATTGACTGAATTTCACCTAATAAACATAGATCAGAATAAAAATTTTGCTCTCAGAAGAATTCCTTATAAAATATAATTAGAAAATAATGGAGACAGAACTTGCCAGCACCAATTGGACTAAGAGGTGAGTCTTTGTCCTTATACCTGAATATTTTAGTCTCTAGGCTTTGGGCCCAGGGGCACAACCATGCATCCCCACACCACCCCCATTGCAGTCCCAGTTTCAGGCCAGTAGGCAGACCTCTTGCAGACAGGTAACACAACCACCATCCCCCACCAGACCCTGCAACCCACAAGCCCCAACCCTCCCAAACCAACCCACCCTCTGAGACTGCAGCTACTCCCTGAGACAGAGCCAATCAGTGCCAACTGGACTAAGAGCTACTCCCTGAGACAAAGAGTCCATCAGCACCAATTAGACCAAGAGCCCTGACTAGACCAAGAGCTCCCAAAGGACCAAGAGTATTGATCAGACCAAGAGAGGCTCCTTCAGACACAGACAATGCTTGCACCAAGTAGAGAAAGAGATGGGTAGATGCCAGTGCAAAAATACAGTCAACAACATAAAAAACCAATATGGCTCCATCAGAACATGCATCAGCAAGACCTGAATATCCCAACATAGAAGAAACAGAAGAAATCTGTCTTAAAAATGACTTTAAGAAGATGATAGAGGCCTTTAAAGAGGAAATGAAAAATTCCCTTAAAGAAATCAAGAAAAAGACAAACAAAAAATTGGAAGAAATCAGCAAATCCCTTAAAGAAAGCCAAGAGAAAGCAATTAAACAGGTGAAGGAAATAGTTCAAGATTTGAAATCTGAAATGGAGATGATAAGGAAGACACAAACTGAGGGAATACTGGAAGTGGAAAATCTGAATAGATGAACAAGAACTACAGATGCAAGCATAACAAACAGAATTCAAGAGATGGAAGAGGGGATCTCTGACATTGAAGATACCATAGAGGAAATAGATTCATTAGTCAAAGAAAACAATAAAGCCAATTATTAATAAGAACTTATGAGATTCCTGCTACATCTGGTGCCCAACGTTAGTGGTACGAATTCTTGAAAAGACCCGAGCTACACTCAGCTGGTTGGATTTACTGAAGGAGGCAGAGGCAGGAGAATCCCAAGTTTGAGGCCGGCCTAGGAGGCTTGCTTAGGAGAAGCTTCAGCTGGGCCAAGCCACAAACAGTGGTAGGACCATGGAGGCAGTGGCTGCTGCTCCGAGTTGCTGGCTCCTTCTCATCGTGTTGGTGACTGCGGTGATGCTGCTACCTGGGACAAAGGGTTTACTACTGCTTGTTCAGAGAAGAATTGCCTGGACCATCATGTTACAAGAAAGCATCGACAAAGGTCAGTTTGGAAAACTTTGGCCAGACAAATGGTAGGGAGAAATTACTGTGAAGATTTTCTCTTCTAGGGAAGAATGTTCATGGTTCGGAGAGACACATTTATCAGACTATAATTGCTCCAAACCACAGAGGAGGTACAAAAAAAAAGTCTGCAGTGAACCATGACCACCACCCCTAACAGCAACTTTGAAATCTTTAAAAGGATGATGAAACCCCACAAAGATGATTCCACATGGACTATGGACTATGATAAAGCCATTAAGCTTATTAACACCACAGAAAGATCGACTCTGGACTACAAACTGTTTAGGATGATTTCAAGATGGCTAGCTGAGATGATCCAGCCTGACAGACTACTCGAGCAAGGACTTGTGACAAGCCCTGAACTTTCCTATTATGCAGAGACTAGACAAATGATACAGGACTTGACAATTAACCCAAAAATTTTCTTTTCAAGATTCCCTAAAGATATCTTCACCCATAGAAAGCAAAAAGAAAAAGAATATAGATATGAGATAGATCATCGAATCTACTCTGAGAAAAAAGATAAAGAAATAATAGGATAAATAGGTAGATCACTGAATCTACACTGAAAAGAAAAAGGGGGAGATATAAAAATGACAAAAGGTAGATTACTGAATCTATTATGAAAAGAAAAAATACTTTTAAAAAGGAATTGCTTGTTTTAAATAGGATAAGTAATGAAAATTTTTTTGTCTGAGTTTATCAAATGTTATTGGACTGGACATTGTCATATATTAATGGAGTTTTTTGTCTGAATCTGTCAAATGTTAATGAACTAGACATTGTTAATTTAATCTTGACTGTGTGTATTGTATATACTTATTGGATAGTTTTTCTTGTATTAGTTATAAGCTTTTTTTAATTTTAGACAAAAAAAGGGGAAATGAGGTAGTATTGTGTTCCCCGAAATATTGTGCACCCTAATAAACTTATCTGGGGTCAGAGACAGAACAGCCACTAGATACAAAGGCTGGATAATGGTGGCACTCACACCTTTAATCCTAGCATTTCAGAGGTAGAAATCCCTCTGGATCTTTGTGAGTTCAAGGCCACATTGGAAACAGCCAGGCATGGTGACACACGCCTTTAATCCCAGGGAGTGATGGCAGAAGGCAGAAAGATATATAAGGTGTGAAGACCAGAAACTAGAAACATTTTGCTGATTAAGCTTTCAGGCTTCTAGCAGCAGTTCAGCTGAGATTCATTCTGGATGAGGACTCAGAAGCTTCCAGTCTGAGGAAACAAGATCAGCTGAGAAGTTGGTCAGGTGAGGTTAGCTGTGGCTTGTTCTGTCTCTCTGACCTTCTAGTGTTCACCCCAATACTTGGGTCTGGGTTTGTCTTATTAATAAAGACCTTTTAAAATTCTGCTACAACAAAGTCATAACATGAAACATCCAGGAAATTTGGTACAACATGAGAAGACCAAATCTAAGAATAATAGGGATAGAAGAAGAAGAAGAAGAATACCAACTCAAAGGAACAGAAAATATATTCAACAAATTATAGAAGAAAACATTCCCAACCTAAAGAAGGAAATGCCTATAAAGATACAAGAAGGTTACAGAACACCAAATAGTCTGGAACCAAAAAAAGAGTTCCCTCACCAAATAAAAATCAAACCACTAAACATACAGAATAAAGAAAAAACATTAAGAGCTGCAAAGGAAAAAGGACAAGTAACATATAAAGGAAAACCCACAAGAATAACACCTGAATTCTCAATAGAGACTCTAAAAGCCAGAAGGTCCTGGGCAGATGTTATGCAGACACTAAGAGACCATGGATGCCAATCCAGACTATTATAATAAGCAAAACTCTCAATTGCCATAGAGAGAGTAAACAAAATATTCCATGATAAAACCAGATTTAAACAATATCTTTCCACATATCCAGCCCTAAAGAAAGCTCTAGAAGGAAAAATCCAACCTAAGGAATTTAGATACACCCATGAAAACACAGGCAATAGATAGTTCGACACCAACAAATACCAAAAAAGGGAAACATACAACACTACCACCAAAAAAATAACAGGAATTAACAATCACTGATCATTAATATCCATTAATATCAATGGTCTCAATTCACCTATAAAAAGACACAGGCTAACAGAATGGATATGAAAGCAGGACCCATCTTTCTGCTATATACAACAAACACAACTCAACTTCAAAGACAGATACTACCTCGGAGTAAAAGGCTGGGAAAAGACTTTCCAATCAAATGGATTTAAGAAGCAAGCTGGTGCAGCTATCCTAATAGCTAAAAAAAATAGACTTCTAACTAATATCAATTGAAAGAGACTGGAAAGAACATTACATATTTATCACAGGGAAAATCCATCAGGATGATGTCTCAATTCTGAACATTTATGCCCCAAATACAAGGGCACCCACATTTGTAAAAGAAACTATACTAAAGTTTAAATCGCACATCAAACCCTATACACTAGTAGTGGGAGACTTCAACACCCCACTCTCACCAATGGACAGGTCTGCCAGACAGAAACTTAACAGAGAAATAAGGGAAATAACAGACATTATGATTCAAACAGACTTAATAGATATCTACAGAATATTCCACTCTAACACAAAAGAATATACCTTCTTTTCAGCACCCCATGGAACGTTCTCTAAAATTGACCACATACTCGGTCACAAAGCAAATCTCAACAGATACAAAAAAAATTGGAATAACCTCCTGTATTCTATCAAATCACCATGGCTTAAAGTTAGGACTCAACAACAACAAAAATTACAGAAAGCCTACAATCTCATGGAAACTGAATAATGCCCAATTGAATCAAGGAAGAAAGAAAGAAAGAAATTAAAGATTTCCTAGAATTCAATGAAAACAAATGTACAACATACCCAAACTCATGGGACACTATGAAAGCAGTGCTAAGAGGAAAATTCACAGCACTAAATGCCCACATAAAGAAGTTGGAGAAATAATCACACTAGCAACTCAACAGCACACCTGAAAGCTCTAGAACAAGAAGAAGCAAACTCACCCAGGAGAAACAGATGCCAGGAAATAATCAATTTGAGGGCTGAAATCAATAAAATGGAAACAAAGAGAACAATACAAAGAATCAATGAAACAAAGAGTTGGATCTTTGAGAAAATCAACAAGATAGATAAGCCCTTATCCAAATTAACCAAAAGGCAGAGAGAGAGAGTGTGGGCATTTACCCACCAACCCCACAGTTCCCCAGAGTTTTCTTGAGTGTGAGCAGCAGGAAATATTAGCTAGAAGGATTTATTGCGGAGAATATTGTGGAGATAAACAGAAAATAAAGGATAGCCTCAAGAGGGCCTGGAACCTTTTCCAATGGGCCCCGACTGTCTCTGCCCCAGGGTATTTATAGAGATGCCAAAGGGGTGGAGCAAAAGACCTCTCCCCCAGCACTGTCAAGTGCAGCCCATTTCAGACACCTGCACTCAGGTCCATGGTCCTAATCATCTTCTATGCGGACATGCTGGGTAAAGCCACGAGGAACCTGAAAACAGGCTCCCACAAAAGAGCATCCAAATTAACAAAATCAGAAATGAAAATGGAGACAAAACAACAGACAATGAGGAAGTACAGAGAATCATCAAGTCATAACTTCAAAAACCTGTACTCCACAAAAATTGGAAAATCTGAAAGAAATGGATGATTTTCTGGATAGGTACCCCATACAAAAGTTAAATCAAGACCAAATAAACTATTTAAATAGACCAATAACCCCTAAGGAAATAGAAACAGTCATTAAAAGTCTCCCAACCAAAAAAAGCGTAGGACCAGATGGTTTCAGTGCAGAATTCTACCAGATTTTCAAAGAAGAGCTAATACCAATGCTCTTCAAATTGTTCCACACAATAGAAACAGAAAGAACATCATCAAACTCTTTTTATGAGGCTATAGTTATACTGATACCCAAAACCACACAAAGATGAGAAAAATAAAGAGAATTACAGACCAATTTCCTTCATGAACATTGATGCAAAAATACTCAATAAAAAACTGGCTAACTGAATCCAGGGACACATCAAAAAAATTATCCACCATGACCAAGTAGGCTTCATCCCAGAGATGCAAGGATGGTTCAACATATGGAAATCTGTCAAGTAATACACCTACAAACAAACTGAAAGAAAAAAAAACACATGATCATCTCATCAGATGCTGAAAAAGCCTTTGACAAAATCCAACACCCCTTCATGATAAAGGTTCTAGAGAGATCAGAAATACAAGGAACATACCCAAACATAATAGAGGCAATTTACAGCAAGCTGACAGCCAACATCAAATTAAATGGAGAGACACTCAAAGCAATTCCACTAAAATCAGGAACAAGACAAGGCTGCCCACTCTCCCCATACTTATTCAACATAGTACTTGAAGTTCTAGCTAGAGCAATAAGACAACAAAAGGAGATCAAGGGGATACAAATTGGAAAGGAAAAAGTCAAACTTTCACTATTTGCAGATGATATGATACTATACATAAGTGACCCCAAAAATTCTACCATGGAACTCCTACAGCTGATAAACTCCTTCAGTAAGGTGGTAGGATATAAGATTAACTAAAAAAAAATCAGTAGCCCTCCTATATACAAATGATAAATGGGCTGAGAAAGAAATCAGAGAAACATGACCCTTTACAATAGCCACAAATAACATAAAATACCTTGGGGTAACTCTAACTAAGGAAGTGAAAGACCTGTTTGATAAGAACTTTATGTCTCTGAAGAAAGAAATTGAAGAAGATATCAGAAAATGGAAAGATCTCCCATGGTCATGGACAGGTAGAATTAACATAGTAAAAATGGCAATTGTACCAAAATCAGTTTACAAATTCAATGCCATCCCCATCAAAATCCCAACACAACTCTTCACAGACTTGGAAAGAACAATACTCAACTTCAGTTGGAAAAAAAACCCAGGATAGCTAAAAGAATCCTGTCAATACAGCAACCTCTGGAGGCATCACCATCCCTGACCTCAAGCTCTACTATAGAGATATAGTAATAAAAACAGCTTGGTACTGTCATGAAAACCGACACATGGACTAATGGAATTGAATTGAAGACCCTGACATTAATTCACACACCTATGAACATATAATTTTCAACAAAGAAGTCAAAACTGTACCATGGAAAAAAGGAAGCATCTTCAACAAATGGTGCTGGCATAACTGGATGTCAACATGTAGAAGATTGCAAATAGATCCATATCTCTCACCATGCACAAAACTCAAGTCCAAGGGGATAAAGATCTCAACATAAATCCAGTTACACTGGACTTGATCGAGGAGAAAATAGGAAGCAGTCTGGAACGCATTGGCACAGGAGACCACTTCCTAAATATAACACCAGTAGCACAGACACTGAGAGCAACAATTAATAAATGGGATCACCTGAAATTGAGAAGCTTTTGTAGAGCAAAGGACATGGTCAATAAGACAAAACGACAGCCTACAGAATGGGAAAAGATCTTCACCGATCCCACATCTAACAAAGGGCTGATCCCAAATTATATAAAGAACTCAAAAAGCTAGACTTCAAAATACTGAACAATCCAATTAAAAAATGAGCTACAGAGCTTAACAGACAATTCTCAACAGAAGAATCTCAAATGGCTGAAAGACATTTAAGGAACTGCTCTACATCCTTAGTCATCAGGGAAATGCAAATCAAAACAACTCTGAGATACCATCTTACACCTGTCAGAATGGCTATGATCAAAATCACTGAAGACAGCTTGTGTTGGAAAGGATGTGAAGCAAGGGAAACACTCCTACACTGTTGGTGGGAATACAAACTTGTACAACCACTGTGGAAATCAGTATGGCGGTTTCTCAGAAAATTGAGAATAAATCTTCCTCAAGACCCAGCTATACCACTCTTGGACATATACCCAAGGAATGCCCAATCTTACCACAAGGACACAAGCTCAACTATGTTCATAGCAACATTATTCATAACAGCAAGAATGTGGAAACAACCTAGATGCCCCTCAACTGAAGAATGGATAAAGAAAATGTGGCACATATACACAATGTAGTACTACTCAGCAGTAAAAAAGCAATGATATCATGAAATTTTCAGGCAAATGGATGGAACTAGAAACTATCATCCTGAGTGAGGTAACCCAGACTGAGAAGGACAAACATAGTATGTACTCACTCATAAGTGGATACTAGATGTGAGGGAAGGGATGGCCAGACTGCAATGCACAGCTCCAAAGAGACTAGCTAGCAGGGAAAGACTCTAGAAGGAACACATGAATGGCCCTGCGAAAGAGAAGTAGATGAGATCTACATGTGCAGACTGTGAGTGGGGGGGTGGAGGGGTGAGGAGTGGGGGATGAGAATATAAGGAAATGGGAGATTTGAGCTGGAACGGGGACAGAGTGGGAGGGCAGGGAGGAAGATACCATGATAGATGAGGACATCATGGGAATAGGAAGAGGCAGGGTGCTGGTGAGGCTCTCAGGAATCCACAAGGATGACCCCACCTTGGAGTGCTAACAGTGGTCTAGAGGATGCCTGGACTGGTCTACTCTGGTGACCAGTCTAGTGAATACCCTAACCATCATCATAGAGCCTTTGTTCAGTGACTGATGGAGGCAGATGTAGAGATTCATGGCCAGATGCCAGGCTGAGCTCCGGGAATCCAATTGATGAGAGAGAGGAGGGATTCTGCAGGTGGGAGACTTCAAGATCATGATGGGAAGATGTGCAGAGATGACCGGCCACACTAGTAGAAGACCATGAACTGTAGAGTAGTGGCTGTGGAGCCCCCATAGGACTGGACTAAGCCCTCTGGATATGGAAGACGGTTGTTTGGCTCAAACTGTTTGGGTGGCACCCAGGTAGGGGGGTCAGTATCTGTCCCTGGTGCATGGGCAAGCTTTTGGGAGCCTGGTGCCTATGGTGTGATGCCTTACGCAGCCTTAGTGCAATGCAGAGGGACTTGGACCTGCCTAGGGTCAGTGTGCTGGACTCTGCTGACTCCCCATGAGAGACCTTGATTTGGGGATGTGGGGATGTTGGGGTGACTTGGGAGGGAGGGCTAGAGTGTGGAAGAGGGGAGGAAGGGTATCTGTGGGTGGTATGTAGAGTGAGTAGAAAATATCTTAATAAAGGAAAATGAAAAAAAATTCAAGAAACTAGACATCAAAATAACAAAAAATCCAATTAAAAAATGGGCTACAAAGCTTAACAGAGAATTCTCAACAGAAGAATCTCAAATGGCTGAGAGACATTTAAAGAATTGCTTGACATCCTTAGTAATCAGGGAAATGCAAATCAAAACAACTCTGAGATACCATCTTACACCTGTCAGAATGGCTATGATCAAAAACACTGTAGACAGCTTATGTTGGAGAGGATGTGAAGCAAGGGAAAAACTCCTACACTGTTGATGGGAATGAAAACTTGTACAGCCACTTTGGAAATCAGTATGGTGGTGACCCGTCCAGCAGGTCCAGTTATTTGTGAGTCTCGAGCAGGGAAACACCTGAAAGCCAAGGGGAGAGAAGGGAAGGGGAGCCAAGCGCATAAATGAGAGACTGAGTCAATCTGAGTCGCGTCAAGGCTCCGTTTATTAACTGAATGCTAATGCTTTTATACAAAGCTTTAGGCAGGGAGGGGGAGCTAAGAAAGGAGAGTGGAAATTTTTCAGAAGAAGTCAGAGTGATCGGGGGGGGGGAGGGGGGAGGGGAGGTTTCTTTGGTCCAAGGCTCTGCAGCTGGCCGATTACTGTTCAAGGCTATATCTAAAAGTATACTTCTTAGTTAGGCCAAGGCCATCCTGACTTTGCAAGCCTCCTAGCAGAAATTCAAAACACAATAGATCTAATTCAAACAGGCCTGGGTCAGTCTCCAACAATTCCCCCGCTTTTCTAAAAAGAAAAAAAAATGGACCACTTTTGTGCTGTCAAGCTTTTAGAAATCAGAAATCTGGGCCTGAAGGGATGGCTTCTGGTCTGGAGGATCACAGGGGCCCTGTCCCTCTAAGCTATGAGAAGGGAGGTCCGGGAGGCGATGTCTCCTCAGATTCAAGCACCTCAGGTGTCCCCGTGGGGCGGGAATCAGCGGACCGTGCAATTTTTTGAGGGAATGGAGATTGCTGAGCGTCAGACTATTACTGCACAACCATTATGCAACAGGACATGTAATCCAGACTCTCGGGTTATAGGGGCACCCATGTCCCCAGTCTGTGCAGTCACAGCTGCACTCCAGCCACGCCTGGAGCTTTCCCTCACACAGGGGCTGCCTCACCCGAGTCGAGGGGTCTGTGTGGGGCATCTCCATAATAATCCTAATAGGACCAGGGGGTGTTAGGACCCAAGGGCACTGAACATGAGCCTCTGAGAGGGCTCCTGACCATTCTCCTCTGTATCCAGTCTATGATAATGGATTGAAATATGCTGTGGTAAGGCCGAATCAATCTGACTTTTGATAAATCGAGTCAGCCTCTGAAAAGCCCAGGGACCAAAAGAGATGAGAAGGAGAAGGACAACTAAAGGGGCTAGAATGGTAGGCAGCAAGGTGACGAGCCAAGGGGACCCTTGTAGCCAATTTTCAAACCACCCTTGTTGATTTTCAAATTCCCTTTTTCTTTGAGCTAGTCTTTCCCTTAATTTTTCCATCGATTCCCTGACAATACCAGTGTGATCAGCATAAAAGCAGCACTCTTCTTTTAGGGTGGCACATAAAACTCCCTCCTTCAAGAACAACAGATCTAGACCCCTTCTGTTTTGTAATACCACCTCTGAAAGTGAAGTAAGTGACTTTTCAAGGGCTGAAATGGATCTCTCTATAGCCTCTAGATCGGTGGTCATGGCCATTTGTAGCAACATCAGGTGGTTGTTTTGTACAGGAGTGGTAGTTCCGGTACCAATACCTGCAGCAGTGCCTCCGATACCTAACAAGAGGGCAATAGTCATGGACACAGGCTCTCGAGTGTATCTGCCCCTTTGTTCAAAAAATTCTATCACTGAATTTTCCTCAATTTTCCTCGAGGCCATAGCTGAACAAGTACACAGAACTCATGGGAGTGATTGAATATCTGAGCAGACACACAGGGGGTTAATCTGGTGTTGCAGGCCCAGTAGGACCCATTGGGTGCCTCAAGGTAGTAACTTCCCTTGGTAGGTGTTGTTATCTGGTTACAGAGATGTTGGTGAGTTGACGGTACTTTACCCAAACAGGATCCCTGCCCCGAGACTTCAGAGAGTGTCAGTCTGTGAGGGTTTGTTTGGCACCTGTTGCTAGGGGAGGAGAGGTTGCTGGCAGCAGACTGAAAGGCAATTCCCTCATAAAAAGGGGGGCTGGAGGTGAGACAAAGCCAGCAATCCAGTGTCTTGTCTGGACTTGTAGCATTTAAGGCCATGTATGCTCCCTGTACCAGGTTGAACAACCTATTTCCTACAGGCTGTGCGGTTATTAGGGGGGCACTGCTGGGTCGAGGACTAGGGGTGTCACTAGATGTAGGTCTTAGTGTGGTGGCTACTTTGAATGGGGCTGGGATCTTGCTCTGGAAATCAGGGAGGACTGGATTGGGTCCAATGGCCATGCTCTAAGTTTCTTCTATTTTTAGTTGTATCTTGAAGGTGACCCCCTTGTCATAGTCAGTTAAGTGCCATCTTAACCCCCAGGTCCTTCCCCTGATCCAGTCCTGGTGGACCTTGCCCTGCACGGTAAAGGTGATGTTTAAGGGCAAGAGGACCTGTTGCTGTGCAAATGGGTTTGTAGGGTTGCACTGGGAGGGTTTACTGTAGCTCCAAGAAACGATTATGGAGTCCCACGAGGAGCTCGGGCGCAAGTAGGCTGTTCCGGTAGTTTCGCAGCCCCATTGAGCGCAAAAAAATCCCTCATAGCCCCCGCATCTGGCCGCCACGGCCCAACTTCTACCATCTTTGGGACAAACATAAAAATCATTCTCGGCCAATAGACATCTAGTGGCTTTGGAGTTATACCCAGGGCCCCAAGTATGAGGGACTCTATTAGGTTCAGAGGGGGTTTTGGGGAATATGCCAGGTTCTACCCCAGGTATGTCCTAGGAGTCAAGCCCCACTACTAGCTGACAAAAATCGGGGGTAAGAGATGGCCACCATGAAAAGTGGGCATGATTGGCAGTCGTCTGCCAGACCGTTTCCCCAGTTTGTGAGATGACCTGCCATGTGAGTTTCTTAATGGCATGGGGGCTGGCCCTGGTCATAGGGATGGCAAGCAAAATTTTAAAAAAAGGAACAGCATAGAGGCGAGTTCTCCGGATCTCGGGACGTGCCAGAAGAGCGATGAGGTCATCCATGGTCCCTTTCTCTCCTTGGGCCGCAGGAGCACCTGCAAAAGAAAGGATTTGTGTCTCAGGGCTAGTTCCTGGACCTAAGATTATTATTTATTTTTATGGGGCATTTTTACAGAGTAGGTTTTAATTAACCTTGCAGGCAGCCAGCGGGCCCCATTTTCCTTGGTGTCAAAGATACACACTGACCCTTTTCCCCAGATTAGCACTGGGTCTGGGCCATTCCATTTACTAGTGATGGGATCTCTCCATAAAACTTGGGCATAGCCTTGGCGAGTTTCTGGGTGCCAATGCCGTTCAGCTGCAGATTTTCCCAAACTATCTAAAGTTAAGAAATTTAACATGAAGAGGGCATGTGCAAGTAACATTTTTTGGTTCCCCTTAGTAGGGAACAAGGTTTCTTGTGAGCTGAGTTTATTAAGAGTATTTTTTAAAGTTTGATGATCTCTCTCCACGATACCCTGGCCTTGAGGGTTATAGGGTATTTCAGTGATGTGTTTAATTCCTAATTGTAAACAAAACTGTTTAAATTTATTACTAGTATATCCTGGGCCATTGTCAGTTTTTACACATTTTGGCTGACCCAGCACTGTGAAGACATGTAACATATGACTGATAACATCTCTGGTGGCTTCTCCACAGTGAGCGGAGGCACAAATAATTTCACTGAAGGTATCTACAGTAACATGTATGAACTTTAATTTACCAAAGGAAGGAACATGGGTGACATCCATCTGCCAAATCTGTCCTGGAACAAGCCCCCTAGGATTTACCCCATAATGGGGCTCAGGCAAAAATATTAAGCAGTTTTTGCAGCTTTTGACGATTTCTCTAGCCTGTTTTTTGGTGAGTGAGTTTCTTTGCCTCAAGGTTTGAGCATTGAGGTGATGAAGGCGGTGAGCCTCATGAGCAGCTGCTACCTGGTCATGTTCCAAATGAGAAATTAAGATAGAATGAGTAGCAGAATCAGCAAGCTCATTTTCCCGAGCTAAGGGCCCAGGCAGGCCTGTGTGGGCACGAATATGGCCAACATAAAAGGGCAATGACCTCTGTTGGATTAATTTTTGAAATTCAGAAAACATTTGAAAGGTGGAAGTAACAGGTTTAATTACTGGGACCATCTCTAAAACCTGTAAAGCCCCTACCATTTTTTGACCCATCTATGAAAAGCACAGGGGAACCTGGGATGGGCTCCATTCGGGTATTCTTGAGAAAAACAAAAGAAGTAAGGGAGAAAAATTGTAGGAGTTTATTACTGGGCATCTGTGTATCAAATTTCCCTACATAAGTGCAGACAAGGATGGCCCAGTCAGGACTACGGGTGCACAGCCATTCTAGGTGTTTTATCATATGGCATAATAATAACATCAGGGTCTCGTCCAAAGTATCATGTGGAAGTTTTTATCCCCAGCATAATTAATTAGCACATCAAGGAGGGGTAGGTGGGAAGGATTCTCCTCTTAGCAACAGGAAGGTGTACCCACAGTAAGGGCACAGGCTCTTGCCAGAGCAGGCCTGTGGGGGCAAAATCTGTAGAAAAAATGACCAAATATAAGGGTAAGGCTGGCTCAAAATATCCTGTGTGTTGTTGGTCGATGGCCGACTCAATTTTTTGTAATACCTCTTCTGCATCTGTAGTAGGATATCTAGGGGACAGAGGATTGGAATCTCCTCTGAGAATATCCTCTAGGGGACGTACTTCTCCTTTGGTTATCTTTAAATAAGGTCTTAGCCAATTGATATCCCCCAGAAGTTTCTGAAAATCATTAAGACAACAGAGTGTGTCCCTAATCCCTTTTTGTCCAGCTTGGGGTGGGCATGATGGGCTGAGTTCACCCCCTGTTCAAACTTTCCTAACCCTTTGCCAGGCAGAAAGCCTGTTTGATATAATAAACTTTTAGATCAACATTTAAATGCCATATTTTGTAGCTCTCTGAAGTATGAGGGTTGTCCAGGTATCTGAATAGACAAACTTTGTTTCCAATTACTTGTTTCAAGCTCAACCCCGAAAACATATGCAAGGGACTGAGTGAATGAGCAAACTTATCCCTGTAATATTACATCAGTACTTATTTATCCTGACTACAATCAAAAAGAAACTTGATTATTTATGACTGACTATTAAAAACAATGCTTTTAAGTTGAAGTTCTTCTAGCATCAAATACAGATTCAGTAAAGAAACCAAAACAAAATGTCAATATAAGACATATATATGCATTAGCTTATCCAAATAACTTAAGTTCAACAAACTTAGCAAATACAAGGAGGCTACAGAGATTTTTAAGCCTGAATGTTACCTTGGGTAAGGAGAAACATCTTTAAGTCATTGGTTTTTAACTATAAAAACTGTTTTTAAAAGATTGAGATCTCTTAAATGTCTTTTGAAATATCAACAATAAAGTACCCTTTTTTTACTATAAGGGGGAGAAAACATGGCATCATCATAATCTTTTACTTAGAGGCTTGGATGATTTCTTTGATCTTACCTTTGGCAGCACATAGTCTATCTGTTTTATTTTATTATGGCTGGTGCTTCTGGTGAACATCATCTGACACTGGCAATTTTTAAAACTGCTAAGGTCCATCATTGTAACCAGACTCTTTTTGACCCATCCAGCAGGTCCAGTTATTCATGGGTCTCGGGCCAGGAAACACCTGAAAGCCAAGGGGGTGAGAAAGGAAGGGAGCCAAGCACTTTTAATAAAATGACAGAGTCAGTCTGAGTCGCGTCAAGGCTCCATTTATTAAATTGATTCTGAGGCTTATATACTTGGCTTCAGGCAGGGGAAGGGAGCAGGGAAAATGAGGAGAGAAGAGTGAAGATTCCTGAGGGAGGGTTAGGGTGAGGTCACTTTGATCCCAGGCCCTGCAGCTAGCTGATTAGCATCTGTTTAGAAGGTTTATCTAGTCATAAATCCCGCAGTCGGCCAGTACCAGGCCCCTGTCATGGGTTAATTAATACATGTTTCAGGAGGTCTTATCTAATTGTAAATCCTGAAGTCGGCTGTATCAGGTCTCTGCTTTTATGAGGTTTGATAAATCAAGGAAGGTGACACAGCTGCCTGGAGTTGGTCTCTGACAGTTCCCCTTCCTTTCTATAAAAAATGGACCAAGCCCATGTGATCGGGATTTGGGGTGGATATTGGAATTTTAGCATCCCCAGTTTAGTAGTACCCAGACATAAATCATAAGCACAAGGGCAAAAAGCCCTGTGATGGCTGATAGAGTTCCTTATCCAGAAGGGACTTGGAAATGAGAATGGGGACCAGTTATTATTTTATCTTAGGTTCCCTATGACAAGAAATTCCCTTTTGATCTAACATTCTGGGGGGGGGAACAAGGACGATGTTTTCTCTTTTTGAACTGCTTCAAGCTGGCATTGGGGCACAGTTGTCAGGGGGAAGGGAGGCCCAGAAAGTTGAAAAGCTGGTCTGGGCTGGTCTGCGTCAGTTTTTAGCAAGTCTGGAGCTCACAGCCGCCTGGAGCAGTGTAGTCAGCAACTGAAGCTTGGAGGTGTTTGCCAGTCAAGTAGAAATCTGTTGAGACAAACTCAAACTAGGAACAGAAGTTAAAATTTACGAACTTATTTGTAACCCTTAGGTCCATATCCTTAGTAATGGGAAAAGCAGGAGTCTCAAAACCAGGAAAGAGGAAAAATACCATCTTTAGGAATACTTATCTGGGGTCCTTTCGACCTCTGTGAAGTGGGTCTAGGTTTTATGACTCTTTTGTTCTTTTGAGGTCTATTTACAAAATGACATAAAAGTTTTAGATACATTAGCAGACAAAGCAGATAATGGGTATCTGTAAAACAGCAGAAGTGGACTCATTCCTTTGAGTCCCAACAAGAACTACAGTTTTGGACATTTTTCTTCTATCCAGAAAGCCAGGTATAAATTGGACAGAGATTTTTAGCCTGGTGAGAAGCATTTTTAGGTTTACATTTAGACATATTTAGATGACATCTAAAACAAATCCAAAATGTTGAGCTTGTGGCTGAATAGTAAGTAGTCATTGCTCTATCAGCTCATCAGGACTCCTAAATGTTAAGCTCTGAACCATAGAACAGGAGAGTAATCTGAAACATATCTTGTTTTAGACTTATATTTGAACCTTTATGACTTAAATTTTTATATCTTAGAACATTTTTTAAAAGTGAGCTAACAAGCTAGCTATGGCCTTGCAGAAGGATCTGATTGTCTGATGCTGCCATGCTGACAAAGTTAGAGCTAGCCTAGCCATCAATACTGTCAGAGATCTGAGAAGGATAAACTATATCTGAATGCAGACTAAGAAGCTTCCAATCTTATAAATTACAGGGACCAGTCCCTACCCAGTTTTCCATAGCATTGGAGGCACCAGTCAGAACAGCATCAATCTTCTTTCATCATCTGGCTCATTACGATCCTGTTTCCTGACTTCAGCAACAGTGGCTCCGTCACAAGCTTCCCATTGACATAGGTCTCAGTTCCTTTATAAGGTTCTAGTGTGACCATCATTTTTATCAGGCTAGAAGACACTTTAGAAGAGACAGTGTTGCTCCGAGATTAACTGTCCAGTCAACTTGATATCTATATTTCCCTGGCTTAATCTCCGTGAAGTCCATCTCCCAGTACGTACCTGGGCAAGTCCCCCTGACTCGAGTACCTCGTTTTCTTTTATCCTGTAGGAGTTTACCAATTGGCAAGCCTTATATTCCATTACAATCTTGTTAATTAGCTGATTGACTTAACAAATTTTTAAGGGGGGACCCAGAGATCAATTTTTTTAGCTTTCGGGTCCCTAAGTGTGAGGTCTGATGGATTCTCTGGAGTACACGTTCGTTTTCCCAGTAGGCTTGGGAGAAGCACTTTCCCTGTGGGTAGCCGCCACCATCTGTCTTTTGTGTGCTCCCTCCATCTGAGAAGCCCAGGCTTCCTCATCTGAATTATAATGCGGTGTGGGAGGTAAGCTGCAGGGGGCCTGGATCTGCCAGGACAGGTAGAGCTGCTGTGATCTCTAGTAAGGCTGCCTTCTTTGCTGACTGATCTGCCAGGTTGTTCCCCTTTAGACACAGCATCTATCCCCCTTTGGTGGCCTGGACCCCGGGCAGTGCATTACCGCAAGTAGCAAGTCCAGTATTTCTTGTTTATTTTTAATGGCCTTTCTTTTAGCTGTGAGCAACCCCCTTTTCATGTATATTGCCCCATAGATATGTAGCATAGCAAATGCATATCTATTGTCAGTATAAATGTTAATCTCTTTATCTGTGTCCAGGCACAGGGCTTTAGTGAGTGCTATCAGCTCAGCTTTCTGAGGTGCCGGCTGGCAGAGCTTCTGCCCAGACAGTCTGAAAGGTGGTGGTCACTGCAGCCCAGCATACCTGTGTCCATTTCGTACAAAGCTGCTCCCATCCGTATACCAAGTCTCCTCTGCATCTGTCAGCGGTGTGTTGCAGAGATTGGGTTGGACACAGTGTATCTGGGCTAGGATCTTAGCACAATCATGGATGGGGTCTCTAGGTTTGAGTCTGGCAGTATGGTGGCTAGGTTTAGAGCGGTCGGTGCCTGGAATGTGATTCCGCTTGGATTTAAAAGCAGAGCTTGGTAGTGAGTCACTCTGGCATTGCTAAGCCATCTATTGGGGGTTGCTTTAGAACCAACTCTAAGGCATGGGGGGTAGCCATTACGAGGTTCTGTCCCAGGGTTGGTTTATCAGCGTCTCTGACCTACAGAGCCACAGCTGTAATGATACGCAAGCATGGGGGCCACCCTGCAGCTACAGAGTTCAGTTTCTTTGATAGATAGGCAACGGGTCTCCTCCATGGCCCAATCTGGGGCTCAGCACTCGGGGAGAAAGAGGGCTCTAGCTCCCCATGATGCAGCCGACAGAGCATCTCTAGGACTGTCCTCTTTTACCTTTAGACCTCCTAGGGCAGATGCTGAGAGTCCCTGAGCCATCAGCAGCTCCTGCAAATGCACCACCTCCTTCTGTAGCTCTCGGGCAAGCCGGGCATTGGGGCATCTTGCCCTGTAGTCAGTGTAGCCATAATCCAGGCAGAGACGTTGTGGTGCCTCGTACGTAATCTTCTTTGGAGACTTGGGTCACTGCTAGGATCTGGAAGCCTGTCTGATATAATAAGCTTTTAGATCAACATTTAAATGCCATATTCTGCAGATCTCTGAAGTATGAGGGCTGTCCAGGTATCTGAATAGACAAACTTTGTTTCTAATTACTTGTTTTAGGCTCAACCCTGAAAATATATGCAAGGGACTGAGTAAATGAGTAAACTTATCCCTGTAATATTACATCAGTACTTACTTATCCTGACCACAATTAAAAGAAACTTGATTACTCATGACTGACTATTAAAAACAATGCTTTTAAGTTGAAGTTGTTCTAGCATCAAATACAGATTCAGTAAAGAAACCAAAACAAAATATCAATATAAGACATATACATGTATCAACTTATCCAGATAACTTAAGTTTAACAAATTTAGCAAATACAAGGAGGTTAGACAACATTCTTAAGCCTGAATGTACCTTGGGTAAGGAGAAACATCTTTAAGTCACTGGTTTTTAACTATAAAAACTGTTTTTAAAAGATTGAGATCTCTCAAATGTCTTTTGTAATATCAACAATAAAGTACCCTTTTTAACTTTAAGGGGGAGAAAACATGGCATCATCATAATCTTTTATTTAGAGGCTTGGATGATTTTTTTTTGATCCTACCTTTGGCAGCACATAGTCTGTTTGTTTTATTTTATTATGGCTGGTGTTTCCGGTGATCATCACCTGACATAAAACTGCTAAGGTCCATCATTGCAACCAGACTCCTTTTGGAACTCTAGTCCTGCCATACATTTGCAAACCTCAGCTGTTTCCTATGATTCCTTTATGTTACAAAGTTTAGCTGCCAGAGCAAGGTATATTCCTGTGTATAAAAGCATTGATGTGTAGCTTTAATATTTATCAAATATCTTATTTGTTAAACATATGTTGTTATCTATTTAGACTTTCTGGAAACTTGTTGTTGAACATTTGGTAGACACATAAGTACTTAGGTGTTACACATATTTTTTAAAACAGTAATTACTTGCATACATACACACAGTTGGCTCCAACTTACATACATACATACATACATACATACATACATACATACATACAGTTAAAGCTTGCTTACATTTTTAAGTCATATACCTGTTCATACACATAAGCAATTTGTAGAATCATTAGCCATTTTAAAGATGAAAACCAACCAGAATTAACTTTCAAATTCAGTATTTGCAGGTATAAGAAACCATAACAAAAGTTCATTGACCTTTTATCTATAACCTTTTATACCAAAATCTTTTTTTGTGATTCCTCTCAGTAATCTAGAAATCTAGATTTGTACCAGCATTGTACCACAGACTCATATGGGGAGTGACATTCCATTCTTGGAGCCAGATCCAGACCAGGTTTTAGCTCCCGCCAGCCGGGAGCCCGAGTCCCTCCAAAGCCGTGGCAGAGAACAAAGGGGGGGGGACGCAAGCGTTGTGAGCCTGGGCGAACATATCTCTCTAGTTAACTAAAGTCAAACTTAAGGGGGTAGTTAGTTGGTGCCCCATATGGAGAGACAGGGAGGTAGAGTCAAAAGACAGACTCCAAAAACACACAAAAATGACAAAAACAGACACACAGACATAATCCGAGCATGGTGGTGATCTGGCTACAAAACCCAAAAGTACAGATTCAGATGGGAGGGGGCACGAACTTCATGCAGCCTCATTCTCCACCGGGAAGGAGAGACACTATGTCTGCTTCCTTCCTCCAGACCACTCCGGAGAAAAACTCCAGAGTGGGGACCTGGGGACTTCTGGGCATGTCTGCCCCCGCACACAGGTCCCAGATCTGCCTGCGCACCTCATGCAGGCACAGAATACAGATGCCAGATCACCCAGACAAAGACAAGGACATAACAACATAAAACATAGATTGAGCTCGTTTTAAAATGTCTCTAATCACACCAAAAACTTAAAAAGGTGTCAGGGACATTTTCCCCATCTTTGAGCATATTATTAATCTCTTTTTCCACTTTATTTCAAGTCAGAGGGTGAATGCCCAGTACGTCAGGGACATTTTTCCTCCACAAAACAAAAAAAATTTAACAAATCTTTCTTTTTAACTCTTACTCCTTTCTCCCTAAGGCTACTCTTCATTTCCTTAATGAAGAGAATTTCTTTAGACAAAACCATGCCCATGGCTTATGGGACGACAAGTCTTACCCCACGGTACCCGCATCACATGAGTGATGCTGTCCTGGTGCCGCTATCAGAATATGTGTGTCCGGACCTTCTTTTTGTCTGCCGTCCGATGAATCGCTGTGCCTCGAGCCCCCACGTTCGGCGCCACTTGACCCATCCAGCAGGTCCAGTTATTCATGGGTCTTAGGCCAGGAAACACCTGAAAGCCAAGGGGGCGAGAAAGGAAGGGAGCCAAGCACTTTTAATAAAATGACAGAGTCAGTCTGAGTCGCGTCAAGGCTCCATTTATTAAATTGATTCTGAGGCTTATATACTTGGCTTCAGGCAGGGGAAGGGAGCAGGGAAAATGAGGAGAGAAGAGTGAAGATTCCTGAGGGAGGGTTAGGGTGAGGTCACTTTGATCCCAGGCCCTGCAGCTAGCTGATTAGCATCTGTTTAGAAGGTTTATCTAGTCATAAATCCCGCAGTCGGCCAGTACCAGGCCCCTGTCATGGGTTAATTAATACATGTTTCAGGAGGTCTTATCTAATTGTAAATCCTGAAGTCGGCTGTATCAGGTCTCTGCTTTTATGAGGTTTGATAAATCAAGGAAGGTGACACAGCTGCCTGGAGTTGGTCTCTGACACTTTTTGGAACTTCAGTCTTGCCGTATACTTACAAACCTCAGCTGTTTTTTATGATCTTTTTATGCCTTTAAAATCATTATCATATTACATGGGTAAATCTTAAATTATAAAGTTTAGCTGTCAGAGCAAGGTATATTCTTGTGTAAAGGCATTGATGTGTAGCTTTAATATTTATCAAATATCTTATTTGTTAAACATATGTTGTTATCTATTTAGACTTTCTGGAAACTTGTTGTTGAACATTTGGTAGACACATAAGTACTTAGGTGTTACATATATTTTTAAAACAGTAATTACTTGCACACATACACACAGTTGGATCCAAATTTCATACATACATACATACATACATACAGTTAAAGCTTGCTTACATTTTTAAGTCATATACCTGTTCATATAAGCAGTTTATAGAATCATTAGGCATTTTTAAGATGAAAACCAACCAGAATTAACTTTCAAATTCAGTATTTGCAGGTATAATAAACCATAACAAACAGTTTATATCATATCCCCTCTGACCTTTTACAACCTTTTATGTAAAGCAATATCAGGACAGAGAAGGGTTAACAAGAGAAGTTGCTGGCCGGCAGAAGAGACCTTGAAGTTATCACAGTAAAGGAAGGGAGGGGGAGCAGTGGGCATAGAGTGTGTCCTTGGCTGCCAGTGTTCCTGAAAAAGTTTTTGTTAACTCCTCTGACTAAAGTCAGATTTTCTGTTCGGTGTTCACAGTTTTTGTCAATTGCAGGCAGTCCCCATTGGGAAAATAAAGGAGGTTATCAATCACGCTGTTGTTGCTAACGGTCTCCTGGACATCCTGCCAATGAGCAAGGGTTAAGTCTAGGGGTGAAGACGGGGTGTTCCCCATATGGAGAGACAGAGAGATAGAGGCAAAAGACAGACTCCAAAAACTCACAAAGATGACAAGAAGAGACACACAGACATAATCCGTGTGGTGGTGTTTTGGCTACAAAACCCGAAAGTACAGATTCAGATGGGAGGGGCCACGAACTGCATGCAACCTCACTCTCCACTGGGAAGGAGAGACACTATGTCTGCCTCCTTCCTCTAGACCATTCCGGAGAAAGCCTCCAGGGGGGGGACCTGGGGATGTCTGGGCACATCTGCCCACGCACACAGGTCCCAGATCTGCCCGCGCACCTCATGTAGGCACAGAATACAGATGCTAAATCACCCAGACAAAGACGAGGACATAACAACATAAAACATAACTTGAGCTCATTTTAAAATGTCTCTAATCACACCATAAAAACTAAAAAAGGCGTCAGGGACATTTTCCCCGTTTCTGAGCAATTTATTAATATCTTAGATCCCTTTTTTTAACTCTTATTCCCTTCTCCCTGAAATTACTCTCTATCTACTTTTCCCATGGCTTATTGGACGACAATTACCTCATGGTACCCGCGTCGCACGAGTGATGCTGTCTGAGTGCCGCTACCAGAATGCGTGTCCGGCCGGACCTTCTTTCGTCTGTCGTCCTGTGAATCGCCATGTCTCAAGCCCCCACGTTCAGGCGCCACTTGACCCGTCCAGCAGGTCCAGTTATTCGTGGGTCTCGAGCCGGGAAACACCTGAAAGCCAAGGGGAGAGAAGGGAAGGGGAGCCAAGCACATAAATGAGAGACTGAGTCAATCTGAGTTGAGTCAAGGCTCCGTTTATTAACTGAATGCTAATGCTTTTATACAAAGCTTTAGGCAGGGAGGGGGAGCTGAGAAAGGAGAATGGAAAATTTTCAGAAGAAGTCAGAGTGATTGGTGGGAGGTGAGGTTTCTTTGGTCCAAGGCTCTGCAGCTAGCCGATTACTGTTCAAGGCTATATCTAAAAGTATACTTCTTAGTTAGGCCAAGGCCATCCTGACTTTGCAAGCCTCCTAGCAGAAATTCAAAGCACAATAGATCTAATTCAAACAGGCCTGGGTCAGTCTCCAACATGGTGGTTTCTCAGAAAATTGGGAATCAATCTACCTCAGGACCCAGCTATACCACTCTTGGGCATATACCCAAGGAATGCTCAATCTTACCACAAGGACACATGCTCAACTATGTTCATAGCAGTATTATTCGTAATAGCCAGAACCTGGAAATAACCTAGATGCCCCTCAACTGAAGAATGGATAAAGAAAATGTGGCATATAGACACAATGGAATACAACTTGGCAGTAAAATACAATGATGTCTGGAAATTTTCAGGCAAATGGATGGAACTAGAAACTATCATCCCGAGTGAGGTAACCCAGACACAGAAGGACAAACATGGTATGAACTCACTCGTAAATGGATACTAGATGTTAGGCAAAGGATAACCAGACTCTAACCCAGAGCTCCAGAGAAGCTAGATAACAAGTAGGACCCTAAGAGGGACACATAGATAACCCAGAGAAGGAGAAGTAGATGAGATCTACATGAGCAAACTGGGAGTGAGGTGGGGGTAATGGAGGGCAAAGAATGGGGGATGAGAACATAAGGGAACATGATGGTTGAGCTGGAACAGGGACTGCTGTGGGATGTCTTTCTGTATTCTGTGACTATATGTTGCTCCCATTTGATAATAAATAAAGCTGCTTTGACCTTTGGCAGGGAAGAGTCAGGTAGGGAAATCTAAGAGATAGAGGAGAAAGGCAGAGTGAGGCAGACACTCTGAGCCATCCACCCAAGGTGCCAGTAGATCAGCAATGCCATTGCCACGTGGAAAAATGTAGATTAATAGAAATGGATTAATTTATAATGAAAGAGCTAGCTAGCAAAAATCCTGAGCCATAGACCAAACAGTTTGTAGTTAATATAAGCCTCTCAGTAATTATTTTACAAGTGGTGGAGGATCCACAGGAGGGAGAGATTCATCCAGACCTCAGGGCTAGGTGGGACTGAGAAGCTTCTAGCTACAAGGGATGGAGTGGGAGAGCAATGAAAGAGATTTCTTAATAGAGGGAGACATCATGGGGATAGGGAGAAACAGGATGATAGGGAAGTTCCCAGGAATCCAGAAGGATGAACCCAGCTTAGACTACTAGCAATAGTGGAAAGAGTGCCTGAGCTGGCCTAACCCAGTGATCAGATTGGTGAATACCCTAACTGTCATCATAGAGCCTTCATCCAGTAACTAATGGAAACAGATGCAAAGATCCACTGCCAAGCAGCAGGCTGAGCTCCAGGAGTCCAGTCGAAGAGAGGGAAGAGGGATTGTATGAGCTAGGGAATCAAGATCATGATGGGGAAAAATCTACAGAGACAACTGAACCAAGCTAGTAGGAACTCCTGAACTTTAAACTAACAGTTGTGGAGCCTGCATGGGCCTGGACTAGGCCCTCTGCATAAGCGAGATAGTTGTGTAGCTCAGTTACTTTAAGGGGCCCTGGAAGTGGGATCAGGATCTATCCCTGGTGCATGAGTTGGCACTTTGACCTCCATTACCTCTGATGGAACACTTTGCACAGCCTTGATACAGGGGAAGGGGCTTGGACCTGCCTCAATTGAATGTGCCATTCTTTTCTGAATTCCCATGTGAGGCCTTACCTTTTAGAGGAGGGAATGGGAGATGAGTTGAGGGGGCAAAGCTTGGGGAAAGCATGAGGAGGGATGAGAGGGGATCTGTGATTGATATGTAAAATGAATAAAAATCTCTTAATAAAAAAAGATATTTTTCCCACATTAAAAAATGGGGCCCGGTCACCCCTGGCAAGACCTGCGCACCTTGGCCCCAAGTTCTGGCCAGCGGGCAGGTTCCCTTCTACCCCCACCCCTACCGGGAAGGGCCCCCTTCCCCAAGATCCCCTGCAGTCTCCAAGCCCTGCCCCCAAGTCCAGCACCCCCGGAGACCCCCACCACTTCCTGAGACTTAGAGACCGGCCCCCAGCTCCCAGCCTGCCCCGGAC